>BQNB010158602.1:0-15013 GCA_026074375.1 Tanacetum coccineum
AACGTACAACGATAGCATATCGACTCATCTGTTAAACATCTAATGTACAACGATAATATCTTGACTCATTTGTTGAACATCTAATGTACAACGACAACATATCGACTCATTCGTTGGACATCTAATGTACAATGATAACATATCGACTCATCCGTTGGACATCTAATGTATAACGATAACATATCGACTCATCCGTTAAACATCTAATGTATAATGATAACATCTCGACTTATCCGTTGAACATCTAATGTACAACGATAACATATCGACTCATCCGTTGGACATTTAATGTGTAACGATAACATATCGACTCATCCGTTGAACATCTAATGTACAACGATAACATATCAACTCATCCGTTGAACATCTAATGTACAACGATAACATATCGACTCATCCGTTGGACATCTAATGTGTAACAGTAACATATCGACTCATCCGTTGGACATCTAATGTACAACGATAGAATATCAACTCATCCGTTGAACATCTAATGTACAACGATACCAGTTACAAACATAATACAAAATGGTTTGTTAATGTAAACAGGGGTTTAAGGTATGAGAAAATTAACAAGGATGAAATATTTACCAGAATGTAGTAGCTTACGATCAAAAACTGAGCAGAATTTGCTTTGATTGAAGGAACTGATTAGAGACCAAGGCTCAGTGTTTTTGTTTGTGCTCCAAAAACATTGACAATTGAGCCGATGAAAATTTTAGGTGTTCGATCAGTGTTGTTGAGGCATGCGCGTGTGAGATACGCGCATACTTAAAAAAATAATTATAAATAATAATTATATATTTTATAAAAAAATAATTATAAATAATAATTATAAATAATAATTATTTATTTTATAAAAAAATAATTATATATTTTATAAAATATATAATTTTTGTTTAAAATTATTATTTATATAAATTTTATTTATAAAAAACATAACTATATAAATATATTTTTGAAATATTAATTATTAAAAACTATATAATTTTTTTATTAAAAAGCATTCCCCAGCGACATGTCGCCGGGGTTTCTTACCCTCAAAAAGTTTTTTATTAAAAATACATTGCCGGGCGACTTGTCGCCCGGGATTCTAATCTTACCAAACCAGATCTATGGCTCACAGTCTGTGAAAAAAACACAAAACACAAAAAGAAAAAACCAACCTGCGATTTTAACAGCACCTCTCACCCATCACCACCTCCAGCACCATCACCACAGAACCCACCACTTCCACCACCACCACTCACCACAGAACCCACCACCACTCACCATCGCCACTCACACGAGCACACAAGCACAGTACCGCCACCACCTCCTCCTCCTCCTCTAAACCATAATTCTTTTCTAAACCATCTAAATGATAACTCTTCTACTTTTTCTAACCCTTTAATTGTTGGTGGTGTTTGATTTTCTTTTTTGTTAAACACGTATGGTTGTTTTTTTTTAATTTTGTTTCATTATAATAAGGATTGGTTAAAGAAGTTTAATCAGCTACTATAATAAGTTGTTAATTATAAATTATGTTATTTTTTTATTTTTTTTAGCCGTGGACAGTAGCGCCGAGAACGAGCCGAGAGCCGAGAACGAGCCAAGGGCGAGAACGAGCCAAGTCGACAGCCGAAGGTATGTTGTAACTTTTTTTTATCCTTTTGGTATCCCGGGGACATGTCGTCGGGGAATGTTTATAGTTATTAATTTGTGTAAAATGCAAATCCAAACACTCCTTGACACTGTAAAATGTAAATCCAAACACTCCTTGACATGTCGCCGAGGTGGTTATTAATACAATAAGCTCATATAATCTGAAATAAGTTGAAATAAGTTAAAAGAGCCAAAATAAGTTGTGTTTTAATAATGTAAAACGCAAATCCAAACACTCTTTGACACTGTAAAACGTACATCCAAACACTCATTATGCTGCCAAAATGATGAGAATAAGCTGCATAAGCTGTTTAAGAACAGCTTATGCTGACAAGCTGTACAGCTGATGCTGGTAAGCTGTTGTTAAATAGCTTATCAGCATAAGCTGTTCTTAAACAGCTTATCAGAATAAGCTGTTTAAGAACAGCTTATGCTGGTAAGCTGTAAACAACTTATTAGAATAAGTTGTTCTTAAACAGCTTATCAGAATAAGTTGTTTAAAAATAGCTTATTTGATATAAATGTATGTTTTTTATTTGATATAAATAGATATGCGTTTGGTATTTGTTTTATTGAACCCTTTAGGAATGTTTTAGGATTTTAGTGATTAAATTTGGAAAATTCCCGTCTGAAATTAATCATCCTATAGAAAACCCGTCCGAAATTAATTTATTAGAAATTAATTTCCGAAAGTCTCCAGTTTGGGACTGCTTTTTGAATGTTTTGTCTCATTTAGGATATGAATGCGTATAATTGGTTTACTATTTGAGATGATTTCGACAGTGTTTCTCCTTTACTCCTACGAATATGTCTTTAAACACATATTTGGGGAGTTGAGGGGAAATGCTGCCGAAATTTTCTTAAATAGTAAATCGGTTATACGCATTCATATATGAGACGAATCATTCAAAGAGTCGGTTAGGATTGCCTTCCATAGTTGCACTAGGTGAACAAAACATCTTGTATTCCTCGTTTGAATGTGTTTAATTAAGTTGCATATAATAACTAAATGTATCGTTAAAACGCAGTTATGGTATTCGATGATAAGACTTGGACACTTTTACAGCGTCATGAACTATTATTTTTTATCGGTCTTCAAAAATTCGTCGATCATTGCAAGCCGTTAGTGAATAGTGCCGGGAAAATAAAATGTCCATGCAAGTCTTGTCGAAATATATTATGGGTACACATCAAACAACTTTCAGACCACATTATGAGACAAGGGTGGGACCCACGTTATAAAATATGGGTGGAACACGGTGAACCGGCTCCGCCTACACCACCGCCAAGGGTGGGACCCACGTTACAAAATTTGACCATTTTATTGTGATTTTTGCAATATCCGTACCTACACATCACAAATGACAAAACAAGCAATCCACAAGCATAATTTGCACAATTTGTTCATTTTAGGGCCAGTTTTGATATAAAAATGATATGTGATTTCTCACATATCAGCAGTCGGAACCGAAAAACGAATTCATATAAATATATATATTTATATATATAAATACCATTAAAAATTTATCCTAATAAAAAAACACTTTTTATGCTTGAAATAATTTTTTTGGCTAAATATTTATGTAATTATTAATTTTTTTTAAATAAATAGTGAAATTCGGGTTATTCGGGTCAACCCGAGAACCGAACCGAATTCAAATTCGGTTTTTAGGTTGACCCAAAAAATATTAATCGAACTAACCGAACAACCAGATAACCGAACCAATCAACACCCCTACTCAAGATGCCTGTAACTGAAAAATACACTTTATATATTTAAATGAATGAATGATGAATGAAATTGTTGTGGATGTTTAACATGTGTCAAATTTATTTTGATATTTGGATTGTGCATGCTTATATTATTTTGTTCAAGAATTTTTATATGTTATGTTAATTGTACTTGTACAGTGGATGATGTGCTCGAGCACATGGACGGAGGTGGTGGTGAGGATCCTTCTGTCCACTCCTACATCATTCGTTGCGCGAGTTGCTTCATCTACGATGTAAGAATTTCTTAGATTATTGTAATACAAGCATAAATTTGATACATATATTGAATTGCTTGGCTTGACTTTTATGACTTTATCAACTTACTTGATTTTGCAGGAAAACGGAAAGCGAAAGCCCAATTTGGGCGGCGTGTGAAAGCCGCAGGAAGACCAGGAAAAGACCGGAACCAAGTATTAAAGGATGCGGTGGCGCTAATTAAATGACGGCCATCGAGATCGGGTTCGAAGACCGTGATGATAAAACACGGTTGTCCCTCCGGCCCTACTGGACTCAGTGGGGAAAACTACTTAGGGGAGATGATTAGGAGTATACCTTTTGTATTAACCTTCCTGGCAGAAGGTCCACGGGGGACAGGCGAGGCTGATGGCCACTCGTGGGTCAGTTTATCCTTTTGTGTTTATTTAATTAAGTGTTCATTTTATTTAATTGTGTTTATTTAATCTCATTCAAGTTATTTATTTATATCATATAAATAAATAAACAAATTTAAATAATATATATATTATATTTCTAACTTGTTTTCAATGTGTTGTATATGATTGCGTCTACGTATAACCTCGAGCCGTCATTATGAGATCCGAAGCGATGGCCTAGAATCGAAGGTTACATTTCAGGCTCTGTTGGAAAATCCATATAACACCAACAAGGAACCTTGATGAGGGAGCATTGGATCAGAGGACCCCGAGACTGGAGCTTATGATTTGGATCGGATCAGCGGGGACAAAACCCGATGAGTACCGGATGGATGAGTGGAGAAATACATCAACTTTCTGGAATGACCCTGACCAACGCCCAGAGAGCTGAAACAAATAGGATGGAATCGGACCAAAGAAGCACAGTGGTATCACGCCATGATCTCGGTCGATCCATCTCAGTCGACATCTGATGGTAATTGATTATTATTATTATGTTTTACATACTATATAATATATCTGATTATACATTTTGGTGTGCTTAAGATTTGTCATGTTTAATTAGATTGATCTTATATGCGTGTGTATGGTACAGAAAATGACGGTCGGCACCCAAGAGGAACCTTCAGAGATCGACAGTTCTTTATCGTATGCACACCCGTTACGTGTATTACCAAGATACTGTGGCTCTCTGGATGTTATGAAGTATTCTTTCAAACCATACTTTAATGAGTAATCGATTAATAATGTAGCTACCGACTATATATTTACTATCTTTGTGTTATTGTCACTACATTGGATACGATGAGGGAGCTCGAGGCGCGGGTGAGCCAATCCAATGCAGAAATCAACGCGATGGTCGAGTCGAAAGCTTCGCGGCCACATTCCTGGCGTGGGTCCGGTAATGCCAGGATACGTCCGCTCTAAGTTGAGCTATACCGTACCCGTTGACAGAAGCAGGGATGTCGATTTCATGATGAGCTTGATGAGGAGCAACAACAGGTTCCCGAATGCTTTTGCTCGGTATGATTCAGGTGGAGCCAGCGGGAGTGGCGGGAGTCGCGCGCGTGATAGTGAGGGCGGAGAGGATGGTGATGATACGGGGGGTGAGGATGGTGGCGATGACACGAGTTAGTCGTGTTATATGTTCATTAGTATGGTACATTATTTCTTTATGTTTATCTTGTGGACTATTGACTTGTTTCCCTAGTATGCTACATTTAAACGCTTGTTTCCCTAAACTATCATGTGCACATATTCGGCTTTTGGACGATTTCCCTATATTAGATTTTGGTTTTGGTACAATTGTGGTGTATTTTGTATGCGAGTGCGTACTTTGTTAATTTGTGATTTTGGTACACGTGTGGTGAGTGTATACATGTTTGGGTAGATTTTTCTCCAGAAAAAATATGGAAAATGCCTGCTGTGCAGGCAGATTTTTTCGGAAAAAAATCTAGAATTGCTGCCTGTGCAGGTGTATATAAAATAAATTGCAGATCTTTTCCCCAGCGGACATGTCGCTGGGGGAAGTCGCTAAGGACAAAAACTCTCGAGGGGAAAAGCGTTGAAAAGTCAAACTCAATTGGAATTTTTCACAGCGACTTTGTCGTTGGAAAATTGTGCAAATTAAGCTTAAGATTTTATTATTAACTTTAATATTTGGTTTTAATCAGAAGTTTCCCCAGCGACATGTCGCTGGGGAATCTACTGCCACCGTGACACCAATTCCTTGACCAAAAAATACGTGGGGCCCACTTTTCGCTGGGGATTGTCGTTGGGGAACGTTTTGCCATCGAGCTTACCCTATCAACTTTTCCCCAGCGACATTTCGCTGGGGATAGATTTCCCCAACGACATGTCGCTGGCGAAAGGGTCGGAATGTTGCTAGGGAAAGCATCAAATGTTGTAGTGTGAGTTTGTTACACTCTCCGTAATTGTTTATGGGTTTTTTATATTATTTTTGTTAAAAAAAGTTGTAGGTTTCCTATGAGGAAGAAGATAAAAAGGTGAGAGAAGAATATGCAAAATGTGAAGATAAAATATCCGTGGAGGAAACTACGTGAATGTGTAGGGACAATATGATGAGGTTATGCACTTTGTTGCTATTTTAACATATATATTTAATTGATTAATTATCTATATGATAAGTATACTTATTTATTATAATATTAGAGATATTGTGAGCAAGTACTGTGCGTCTTTTTCTTTGAACGTCTTTTGTGTGATGGTTAGAGCGTAAGGTGTCATGGCAACCAAAAGCATTGTTATTTCGGCCTCACAAGTGTCACATCATTTCAACACAACATCTTAAAATATCCACTCTCTCATAACACACCACTGATGAGGTGTCATTTAATACATTTTTAGGGTCATTTAACCCCCTAAATCAAGCAAATATGTCCAAATTATGTGCTTAATCGTTTGTTTTTATGTTTTAGCATTTGGATGACATTTTGAGGAAATACACGTAACTTGGGCTCATTTGGAGAAGAAACGGACAAGACTACGACTCTACACCATTTATCTTGAAGAATTATGTTCATAGAGCGTGGAGACGGCATCGCAATTCCTAAGCGACGGCGTCAGGATTTTCAAGGTGAAGACGTCAGTGATTTGGCGACGATGTCAGAACGTAGCAGACTTAAAGAGTATCTAGAATATTCGACGTAGTGACGGCGTCAAGACTACAGCACGACGTCGTCGTGACGATTTCTCTATATATACAAAATCGATTATAGGGTTTTAAGTGTGTAACTTTTGAGAGACTAACCCTAACTTTAATATTCAAGTTTGGCAGCTTTTTAGGCCGTCTTTAGGGCCTCAAAACCCTATTGTAACAGTCTTTAATCCATGTTTTAATCAAGTGAAGTTCATCTATCCCTCTAATATTTCAATATGTCTATGTGTTGTTTGATTAATTCTTGTTCTTCTTTTGTGCTTAACATGCTAGGCTAGATCCATTAGTATTTACTTATGATTGTGTAACCTTTACCCTTTTTGTGTTCTGAATATTTCATTTTGGTCCTTTAACTATTTGACTTTTGTCAGTTTATTCAGATATTGTACCGTGTTGACGGTGGTGATTTTGTTAAGAATTATGGTAATTTATGGTTTATTTGTGAATAATAATCATTTTAGAGGTTATTATTATGTTATTTGTATTACGGGTAATTTGACCCGTGAATTTTGAGAAATGCCAAAAAACGAGTCCTAACATGTCCGTTAATCTCTAAATGTCTTCAATATCTACATCATCAATCTGTTCCAAATCTTCATGAAGTAAGTCCAAATCCTCTGTTTGTTTGGCAAAGAGGGAATAGATTACTTCATCAGCAAACCCAGCAAGAACTTCTTTTTCAGGAATATGCACCAGAAAAACCAGACTTAACCTTATTGTTGCTGCTTTTGCTTTGTGAAACAAAAGCAACATTTTGAGCACTTGAAGATGTTTTTGAGGCACCTTGGATTTCCTGCTCAAAGACTCTAAGGTTATTGTATAAATCATCAATAGATAAAGTGTCAACATCTGGTTTAGTTCTCATTGTCATTGCCAGATTGGACCATGCTGGGGGCAAAGATCTGAGAATAGCTAACTTGAATAAATCCTTTGTAAGACAATAGCTAACTTGAATAAATCCAAATCAACTATGTGAGAGACACTGACTATGAATATCAAGAGTTAATGCAGAATCTTAACACAAGAATTAAGAAGAACAATAATACTAATTTTGCTATTGAATTCTATTAAGCTTCAATGCTTCTTGGTGTTGATAAAATGAGTCTCTCCTCTTCTTTCCATTATGTGTTCATGTGTCCCCATCACTGTACATTCCCTAGCAAAGTGACCAGTGTTGTGACAATTGAAGCATTCAAGCTTCTTTTTGTCAAAACCAACAGGTGTTTTTCCATCAACACGAACTCTCCTTCCTGTTTTCTTATAGAACTTCTTCATTCGAATAGCAATCATTGCTATCTGCCAGTTTATGTCCATCTCTTCAATGTCCAAGTCATCAATTTGTTCCAGGTCTTCTGATTGTTTGGCAAAGAGGGAATAAATAACTTCATCGGCAAAACCAGCAAGAGCTTCTTTTTCAGGAATATTGGTTGAAGAAGTAGAAGGATTGTAAGTACTGTAGGCACTAGTAAAACCAGACTTAACCTTATTAGTGTTGCTTTTGCTTTGTGAAATAAAAGCAACATTTTGAGCACTTGAAGATATTTTTGAGGCACCTTGTATTTCCTACTCAAAAACCCTAAGGTTATTGTACAAATCATCAATAGATAAGGTGTCAACATCTGGTTTAGTTCTCATAGTCATTGCCAGATTGGACCATGCTGGGGGCAAAGACCTGAGAAACTTATGATTTGCATCCTCAGTTGATACTTCAGCACCATGAGCTTCCAACTGAGAAAGTAATTGTTGAAATCTGTCATATCCCTTTTCTAACCCTTCTGAACTGGATATTGTAAATGCTTCAAACTGTTGTTTGAAAACAGCCTTCTGCATTTTCTTTGAATTTGCATTACCACCAAACCTAGTTCTGATGGCTTCCCAGATTTCTTTTGCATCATCCATTCCATGAAATCTTCTCATATGTTCCTTGGGAATGGCCATAAGCAAGATATTCTTAGCCTTCCTTTCTTTCTCAACAGCTTGAATTTCTGCAATAGTAACTGGTGGAAGTATTCAAATTACACCATCCTTTCCAGTTGAAATTCTCTTCTTGGAGTTTCCATTCTGAATTACCTTCCAAACCTCATTGTCAATGTACTCAAGGTAATGCTCCATCTCCATAGCCTATATATCATACTCCTCCTTCTTCAGAATTGGGAGTTTGATATTTGAGATAGCGATTGTTTGAGGAATCGCTTGTTGTTGTTGTTTAGGTGCAGCACTAGTGTTTGACGCATCTTCATGGTTTGATGCCTCATCATCACTGAGGTGTTGAGAAAACTCATCATTAGCAGGTTGAGACATTTTGTATAGATCTGAAATAGGATGTTTGATTGTGGTTCTTGTGATTCTTCTTATTCAGAGTCTCTCTAAAGGCTCTGATACCACTTGTAGGTCCAAAGTCTTGGATCTGATTAGCCTTTTGTAAGCCAATAGCTAACTTGAATAAATCCAAATTAACTATATGAGAGACAATGACTATGAATACTATGTGCTAATGCGGAATCTTAACACAAGTACTAAGAAGAACAATTGTAAACTAACTTCGTATATTGCTATTGATTTCTATTAGAATACTATTCCAATCTCGTACATAACATTGTGCCTTAGGGTTCCTTTTATACACCAAGGAAACCCTAATGGGCTTTACAAACGTGTGAAAGGATAATGCATATCCTTTCCTAAGATATCTCTAAGATAACTATTACTATTCTGTTACATAAACAGACTTAACTAAAACTGACTTAACTAAATATGACCAGGACTAACTATAGTACTGCTACTCTACCAGTACTAACTTTAGTACTGCCAGACTTAACTTAGTACTGCTAGTATTAACTTAGTACTGCCAGAACTAACTAATACTACCAGACTTAACTGTTATACTACCAGTATTAAGTCTTTTACAATCTATTTCCCAACAAAAGAGGAATAAGTTGGTGATTTATGATAGCAGACTTAGAAGTATCCCGAGTGGATTTTCATGTGAAGTCTTGCTTGTTTAGTTTATTTGGTTTTAGTATTTGGGAGATTTTGGTTTAAGTGTGGATTTGGATCCCTGTGAGGGCTTTTGGATATTGTAAGAGTTTACGGATTTGATTGTGATTTGGGACATCACTCAAGGTTGTTCGAGGTTGATGGTCTTCGTAACACTTAAAGTTTATGCATTGTAGTTTTCTCTATATTGTATCTTGTGTTATGATTGATCATTATATTGTATTTTCCCAGTTTTTGCCATTATCAGGGTGTGACAGATTGGTAATCAAAGCCAAGGTTATAGAGAACTAGGTGGGTTGGCCTAGACTATAACCTAATATCCATCGTTTAGTTGCACATAGGATCTATGTGTGTGGTGTTCTGCTTTTGCTTGCTTTCGTGTGTTCGTGGTTTGGTGTTTTAGTTATGTCAGTCATTGAGATGTGTAAGCGTAATACTAAGTACAACTAGGGAAGGATATGACTATAAATACGATGGCCAACGTAGTTATAAACACATCATGACTCACGCATATTTAGTATTATCGTCCGCACAAATCGATGTTGACATCATAAGGTGGTATTATGTTTATATCTATATATATATTAAGATATTTTATATATATATGAGTCTTCCTGCCTATCTAACGTTGCCCATGTTCTCCTTCGTATAGATAATGCCGCCAAGGATGAGGACCTGAAGTGATGGCCGGCCTGCTGTCGAATCACTAGGAGGGGGAACGGGTGTACGGGTTGGTAGAGGTAGGAGGGGTAGAAGACCTAGGGAAGGTAATGACGAGCGTGTTGATGATTCGAATGGTCAAGGAAATGACCAAGGAATAAGAACTAATGGAGGTGTAGATGTAACACCCCCAAATCTGAGTTGCAGCGGAATATTAAATATCCGAAGGCATTACTTCATAGATCAATAGCACAAGATATGAGAACGACCACTAAACATGTTGCTTTAAAAAGATACATTGGATTAACAAAATACTTGTTCATTACATAAGCTCATGGCTTCAAATTGTTCGACAATATAAGTAAAGATTTTGGTTTATAACAAATGTTCCCAAAATGTAATACGACCCAAATCTTTAGTATTGACTCTCTCCAAAGAGTAACCCCTAATGTATCTGGGCACCTCGTGCCTTATTGACCTGAGAAAAACATGCTTAAAATGTCAACATAAAGTTGGTGAATTCATAGGTTTATGTAAATCAATTGTAGGACTGCAAAATTTCTGAGTGTATGATTTAGCAACAGATGCAAACATCATAAAAGTAATTACGTTTTCCTAAGCTCATGACACTGAAGCTCGACGTGTATGAATTCAATAAATTGCCAACAATGCCCGTGAATGATGTTCTAACCCGCAACATCCCAAATCCGACATGGTATACATTTGTTGTCTGGCAAACCGGCATAGTGAGCGCTACTCACCCAAACGGGGACGCCAATCCTAAATAGATCTATTTATAACACTCGCGCTTATAATCTAGTAATTGACAGTTCATGATAAAGGCCTCAGTGGGTTATCGCTACTTAGGTAAAACACGTAATCATTGTATAAAATGTACCTTTGCGTCCAATTTGTAAAACAAAGCATGTTCTCACCCCAAAGATGTAAAACATTTAAATAATTAAAAAGCATGGGGCTATGAACTCACCTTAGTAGGTAGTCTCCTATGAATGGTAAATATATCCAAGTATGACAAATGAATCACACTGTCAAATACCTAAGTAAATACGGCCAGTCTTAGTCTACAAGTTTAGGCTAACGACTTAATGCATAAACTACAATAAATTGCTAGTTTATATATATACTGTTACCACTTGTGTGGTGGTGCACATGTTTATTGTATTCGTTTTTTTTTGCTTGTTGGCTCTTGGGAAGGTGTACCACTATGTATGTACATGTATGAGTATACGTGTCATTAATAAATATACGTATTTATTAATTGTGTTGTTTATGTATTTATAACCGTGATTTTTAACTTGTAAAAATATCCTCATTATATTATGCCCAGTCCGATATATCAAGTATTCATAAAACCAATTTAGTTTCATATCATACCCTTAGGTTTCTAGATTGGCAAAATCAGTCCTTATAGTTTAAATTAGTCACATTACAACTTATACCCCTAAGTTTCCATGTTGACACTTTTAGTCCCTCAACTTTACAAAGTTTACACTTTAGTTTAGTTTATGTTCCAAACAGCCCCTTAAGGTTTCTAAATGCCAAATTCAGTCCCCTTAACTTACAAAAACAGTAGGTTTACAGTTTTAACCCTCAAGTTTCCATTTTGACACCTTTAGTCCCTTAACTTGTAAAAATCACACTGTTTAAGTTCTAACAAGTGGCAAAATACTCCATTAAGCTTAATTAGGCAAAATAAGCTGTTTGAGCTTATCAATAAGCTCGGATGAGCTTATCAATAAGCTCGGATGAGCTTATTTGGGCTTATTGGGCTTTTTGGCCCAATAACAAATTCGAATTAAGCCTTTAAGGTCCAATAAAGTGTTTAGCTAGTTTTTCAAGTAGGTTTTGATACAATTAAGTTAATTTAGTTTAAATAAGTTGTTTTGGCTTATTGGCTTATCCCATAAGCCATAAGCCACGGTAATGGGCTTTTGGGTCCATTAAGGGTTTTAAAAGTGTAAGTTCATTATCCTTAGGTCCATTAGCAATCTATGCTTCTAATAAGCCTACAAATCTGAATAAGCTCCCGATTAAGCTTGCTCGAGCTTATTAGGGGCTGTTGGGCCCATATTAGGCCTCGCTAATGGGCCATTAGGTCCATTAAGAATCCGCCATGGTTTCTATGTGTATACGATCATACAACTAAGTTCAATAAGCTCTCTAAACCTTCTTTAAGCTTAGTGAGCTTCGTAATAAGCTGGGGTCCTAGTTAACGAACTGTTGGGCCTATTAATCATCCGTTAATGGACTGTTTGGCCCAACAAGGTCCGTTAAGCTTATTAGTGGTTTTAGGGTTTAGTTAGGGTTTCGTTAAGCACATTAAGCTACTATTAGGCTCTTTAAGTCATATATAAGCCATCTTATGAGCTTGTTTGTCCTATTCATGGACTTCGTGGCATAACAGTAGACCTATGGTTCACTGTGGTGCGTTTGGTTTATGTTTCATAACCTTCGACCATATGTCGATCAAATTAAGCTCATTAGGAATGTTTCTATGTCTTATACTATACATGCAACCATTCAATTAGTTGGAATATACGTTCCCAAGCCAAGCCATCGAGTTTATATGCAAAGTTTACGTGTAAGTTTCATGTAATTCGTGTGTAAGTATTTTTAATGTAACCAAATAAGCCCTAGTCCTCGTTATGTCTCATTTTACATATGTTAACATATTTTAGCACCACACAAGTGATTATATACATATGTACAAGCGTGTAACATGTATGATTTGCACCATGCATGCACAAGCTCACGTTAGCTTGTTAATTACAAACTAACATGACCCAAATGACTAGCAACCAAAGAAAACAAGTATGATATGAACATGTAAGCTTAGAACGCGACTTACAAAAGTCCTAGAGTCTTGGATTCGAGTTTGGACGTGTAGAATGACAACCCAATGTGTATACCCGAATGTATATCAAACCCTAAGCTTTAAAGATTTTTAAATAACCCAATCTTTGCTTGTGTACCCTTCTATGTCCTTGTATGCGATCCTAGTATTCTATGTATGCTTGAGTGAGCTTGGAAGTAAAGGTGATGATGTGTTTGGGTTCGGTTATGGTCTGAAATCAAGAAAGGAGAAAGCAAAGGTGGTTTTGCTTTGAGAGAGTGTTTGAGAGTTGTAAGAATGTGTTAAGTGTAAAGTGTAAGAGTTAGCTAGTCTACTAGTTCCATCCTAATCCCAAACTGTGCCCTTCAAAGGTGGTTTTATAGGTTATAGTTAGTATCAAATGGTTTTGCTAATACCTCTCCAAGTATACCTCTTAATTACATGATCAAGGTACAAGATTTCTTAGTATTTGGAAATCTTATGGTTTGTGTAGTGTTGTTACTAGCCGCGGGTATCAAGAGGGTAAAAGGATCAAATGGTTATTATCCATTGTGTATTAAGTTAACTAGGAACATTAAAGACATGTTTTAATTAAACTCTTGATGTACATGTACTTAGTGTAGATTTTCTAGTGGATTAGGCATGTAGGATGAGTAGGGCTTGGATCAAAAGGAGATTATGTGTGATTTTTACACAAAGGGTATTAGTTTCTAGGTACATTCCATTTATAAGGTAATTGTTGTACAAGATTTTGTAAGTATCAAATGTGTTATGGTTTTTGTTTACCCCTATTCGGCCACAATGGGTTATTAACATAATAATTAACTAATTTTTGTGTTTAAGGTTTAAAAGTGGTTATTGGTTTGAGTCTAGGTAAGTCTAGGTATTTCTGGAGTGTGTCTGAACGTATTTTATTGTGAAACGTAAGCCTTTTACGTGACCAATAAAAATAAAATGCGCAAAGTCAATAATTATCTTCTTAATAATTATATAACACTTGTTTGACGTAAACCTTAATTTATTTGGTGATTGTTTACGTTGAATGATTATTTCTAGTCTACGCGATTTAGCTTAAAAGTTAAATTAAAAGTAAACACGTATCAGACCAAAATAAATAGTGAAGAATAATAGGAGTCGTAAAATGACATGAAATTGAGATATGTTACAATAGAGGGAGTCAGTGGGAATGTAGAGGGAGTTAATAGGGGAGCACCTAACTTCTCGACGATTATTGCCCAACAATTGCAGAACCTCTTACCCGCCATGCTAGCTCAGGCTGGTAACCAAGGAAATGTTGGAAATCTAAATGGTAATGTGGTTAATGAGAATGTTCAGGAGAACGTTGGGAATGTGTTAGTAAATGGCAACCGGGTAGGTTGTTCATATAAGGAGTTTTTAGCATGTAACCCTAAGGAATATAATGGTAATGGAGGTGCTGTAGTTCTTACTCAATGGATTGAGAAAATGGAGAACGTACAAGATATGAGTGGTTGTAGTGTTGACTGGTATGTGCTTAAATACACATACCTTTTACCTTTAAAAGCGAGCTAAAATAACCAAAAACGGACTTAAAATGCCAAAGATACGCTTGTTTTGCTAAATGTATTGTGCAGGAACGGATAACCAAGAAAAGGACGAAAAACAAAGCCAAATCGAAGCCGAAAAGTCAATCAAGTCAAAAAGTCAACTGGTCAAAGTCAAAGTCAACCCAAGTCAACCCCGGGGCCAAAGTTAAAGAAATATAAGTTTAGGGGCTGA
>BQNB010158603.1:3289-15013 GCA_026074375.1 Tanacetum coccineum
GCGTATTTTTGTCTCTCGTAATAAGAGCGATTACGAATGTATTTTCGATCTTGCTAGTATAATTTATCGTTTGTTTCGTTGACTTTCATCTGGAATAGTGAAGGCGAGTATTATAACGTGTGATCTTGGCGTTTGAGCACGTGAGACCTTCCAATCGTAAGGAAGTCGTCTCACCATAAGAGAAATTAAGACGAGTAAGAAAGGACGAGCACCGGGACGGCGCTCCCTTAAGGTGGGTGGAATGTAACAACCCAAGTTTCACGACGCGTATGACGATCGCGAATTCGACGTCATAATTATTATTTTATAAATTCGTGTGAGCGAACGTCGACATTTAAATTTTTATTTGTCGTAAATAATTATTTTTCTATTTTATTACGAACGGAAATTTAAAATATTTATTTTTGACATTTCGCGAGTCGACGTTTGACCGCGCGTTCGTTAATAGTTTTGAGCATCGTAAAATTTACGAAGCATCTTGTTATCATTTTTATAATCATAAATTATTATTTTGTGAACTTTGTCGTCTTCGTTCCTAGGCCAAAGCTCGCGTTTAAGGCTCGCGTTTTATTTAAAATGAGTACAAGTTACATTTTAAATTAAACATTACACAAGATTTTAATTAGTTAATGAAAAAGAAAAAAAAATAAAAAATAATCATGCATGCTTGCTCTAGCTCTAGCCGACGCCTAGGACCCCAAACACACTCAATCAATTTGATTTTCCAAGATGATTATTACTTTTTCGCTTCCTAAAAATTTCATATATCCTCATAAGTAAACATATAACTCATAGTTTAAAAACTTTGTTTTCTTTCTCCTTTTTTGTTCTCTTGCTCGACCACTATCACACATACACACATAATCCATTTTTAATTTTTGATCTTGAAACACTCATTAAATCTTACTCAAAAATGATATAGGTCAAGATAGGAACAAAATAAAATAGTTTTCTTGTTTCCCTCTTCTCTTTTTGATTCGGACGAGCCCCAAAGAAACACACCTTTGGTGTTTTTATTTATATTAATCAACTAATCATTTTCTACATATCCCACTAAAGAAACATAACATGCAATGAGTATTTTTCTAGTTAGAGTTCGGGTTTGATTCATAAGATTTCGAGTTGAAGGGGTGTTTAAAATAACTAGATAATTATTACTTGAAGCTCGGTTTAAATGGAAAAATTATGGGTTTGGTTTTTGGTTGTGGTTCGAGCCGCGGCTAGGACAAGAGGAACAAGAAAAGTCTTGAGTTTTTTGTCCAATCTTGCTTATTTAAGAATTGTGAGTATTTTCCTTACTAGTTTAATATTTGTTTTCGCGATTTGATTATTTATCGAGCGATGCATGTGATGAAATCCAATGGGTATTGTGCTAGACTAGATTAGGAAGGATAGTGGAGATGTTAATTAGGCTAAATAATGGTACTTTGATGATTGTTGGAAGTCAAAAATGTAGTTTGATGAAGTTTTGAATATGGCAAATTCGTGCAGAATCTGTGACACGGAAAACGAGGTTCGAAAATCATAAAAACTAATTTTTGATGTTGAAATATGATAGAGTTCATCCTAATGTACGTTTCGGTAATTCGAACGTCCCGTAGCTCCTTATAACGAAGAAGTTACGGCGAAAACAAGATTTGAAAATTTTATACTATTTCAATCAGCTATTGCATTTTTTCTGGTTGCTGTCAGATTCGAAAATGGCCATTTTGAGAAGCTTCGATTCCGTTTCGGCCTTCCGGCGAAACACGAAAGTTGTTCGGAATGACGTTTTGCATAAAGTCCTTTTTTGGTCAAAGTCACGAAAATGTGATATAACGGGTCAAAACCGAAAGTCAAACTTCTGCGTTTTATTAAAAATAAAAGCAACAGCAGATTCTTGTAAAGGCGTTTTGGTCATTTTCTGTCGAGTTTCGGGTCTCGGCTAAAACTAAAACGTTGTCCGGAATGTCGTTTTACATAAAATCTCTTCTTTTTCCGAATCGTGAAAAGAGTCAAAGTTCCTGCAGAAACTTGCAGGGGTATTTTGGTCATTTTCTGTCAAGTTTCGGGTCTCGGCTAAAACTAAAAAGTTGTCCGGAATGTCGTTTTGCATAAAATCTCTTTTGAGTCCGAGTCGTGAAAATGTGATATAACGGGTCGTTTGGAGCGGGTCAGATTTAATTATAAATATGTATAAAAAGTCAAAGTCAAACAAAGTCTAACGTTGACTTTTGAAAGTCAACGGGTTAATACTAAACTTGTCAGATGTTATAAAAATAAATAAACGTTACTATTATTACAAGTATGATATTTTAAACTTAACAATTATTATGAGCGGAGAAGATACTAAATATAGTAACTTTTGAAATATTCGGATATAAAACCAATGCGAGTAAATGATAAATAAATTGAATGTCGAAAGTTCGACGAGATAACTAAATATTATTATAAATATAATTAGAAGACGAGACTTACTAAAAATGGTAACTTTCCGAAAATAGTAACTTTCTAAAAATAGAAAGTTTCCTAAAATAGAAAGTTTTCGATTAAGCGATGTATAATATAAATAAAAGAAAGATCGTAACTCAATTAAGTGGAGTTTAGGATTTAGGACGCGCAAGTGGATTTCTCATCACATGTGTATGTATATTTATACTATTTTGATAGTTGCGATGCGCGCACTATCCGATCGTATCTTACGATGTAATAATTGAACGACATAAATTATAGGTCGCGGTTGAGCTCGTCGTCGAGTAGTTCGTGATTGTTTCGGTTATTTAATCTTCGGCTTCGATCAAGGTGAGTTCATAGCCTCGCTTTTAAGTGTTTTAAATGTTTTTAAACCCGCGAGGGGGATACTTGCTGTTTTGTGAAAATGAGAACGCAATATGTTTTGATACTAAATATGATTCCATTCACTATTGAGTATATGCCTTTTACTGTGTGACCGTTAGTTGCCTAGTTGCAGGTGAACGCTAATGCATTAAATAGATCTATTGGGTTTGACAACCCTGTCCGGGGTTTGAATCCGTTGGTGAGCACCCTGAACGGACATTTTGTAGTTAGTATTAGGAGAAGTGGCATACTTCTCGGACATTATTTCGTCCTACGGGATGAATGTGTTAAGTTTCGGTACACGGGCTCATTTAGTTGGAATTCATTATTTATATATAACTTGTCTTACGAGCAATGTTATATGTTTTGTTGAACCAAATATGCGTTCTAACTGTTATTTGTAAACTCTATGAATTCACTCAACGTTTTGTTGACCCCTTTTAAGCATGTATCTCAGGTTAGTTGCTGTTGATGGCTGGACGGGATGGAACGCGGATATCAAGGACGGTGTCTCGGTGAAGTAGTGTCATAAACTAAAATAATGTTTTAGAAAACAAGTCGTGTTATGACTTTTAGAGATAAATTTCAACGTTGGTATTGGGACCTATGTAACTCTGATCTTCCTAATAAATGAAATGGTGTTTTATAAACGTGTCTTTGAACGTTTACTGGGACTCGTGTGCATGTATTATAAAGTAGCACCCCAAATGTTGTATTCTGCTGCGTATCGTAGTTGGGGGTGTTACAAAAACCCTTAGGGATACATTTTTATAAACTTCTAAAGGCTACTTGAGGACAAGTAGGATTCAAGTGGGGGGATATTTGATGACATCAAATAACGTCTATTTTATAGCATCATTTACCCCATGTAATTAACCCATTTTGTATAATTATTGCAAAGAATTGTTACTTAATCGTTTATATTTGAGAATTGCAGTAATTATGGAGTACTTGGTGAAAGTTAACTAAAAGGCACGCATTCTGTAGCTTTAACGAAGATATTTAGAAGATTACTGTTCTAACAACGAATATGTCGTATCCATCAAGGAAGATACGGCGTATCTGTGCCTGCACTCACCAAAGACCACGAAGGAAACAAGATCCAATACGTCGTATCCAGGAGAAGGCAATACGCCGTATTCAAGCTATATGGGAATAAAATATTCTAGAAGATATCAAACGTGGTTCCTACTCCAAGAAACCCCCAATACGCCGTATCCAACACTTTGGATACGCCATATCGAACCGACTCCAGACCCTATAAATAGAAAACTCAAAAACGAGTTTTAAGTGTGCTAAATCATATTCTCGATACCTAAATCATAAAAGTCGATTTTCAGAGGAGAAAAAGAGCAGAAGAGGTTGAGCAACGGGATTAATTCCATAGGAGACAACATGTAATTTCTTATACTCTTGTAATCGTTCAGTTTTTAGTATCATTCGTTAACTCGGTTAGTTTACATTGGCTAAATCATTACTTTTTATTAATTATGACGTTTGAAGGCTAATACCTTCGTGTATTAGCCATTGTTATGAAGATCTTAATGTTTGGTTTGTTTATCTCGATTTCTTAATTTATCGTTGAATTGCTTGTTTATGTTTATCAATATACTTGTTTACGTGCTTTTGTATGTGACCTATCATTCAACTGGATCTAGTGATACGAACCAAGTAATCTAGATGTCGGGATAGCTCTTCATATAGTGATTTATACATCTAGACAAATAGGATCACAATTAACGACCTATCTTCACCTTTTGATTGTGAGCTTAGTTGAGCCATAAGGTGACCTTGGTTTCAACGAGTACGTTCTGATTAATTGGTAAAGACTTGGTTAGTGGACTGCTAGTGTATGAATTGCCATTAAGCAGTAAGTGGGTAAAGTCTCTATGAGCTAGGGTTTAACAAGATCACCATTGCTTTAATCCCTAAGATAGATTATAATCAGCAAATAATGATGCTTTATGCGGATGCGTTTAATTGTGACAGAATTCTACGTATCTAGGTCTTAGGAAGAAGTAACGCCTAAGTCTTAAGAATGATATGCCGTTTCGAGATAAGTAATCATTGCACTAATAAAAAAACCAACGTTCTGATTAGATTAATAATGGTTAATATAGTTTTCTTATATTTGGCTAGACGGCTCCTTTATCTTCTGTTAATTTGCTTGCGTGTGTTTTAGTGTCTTGAATTGGTTTTAGTCACCACCAAACTCATGCCAGTCTTTCAGGCTGAAAACCCCCTTATCCATTAGATTTAGAATTAACATAGGTTTAGCATAGATTAGACTAACTTAGATTAGAAAAACCAAAGTATTAATAAATTAAAAGTGTTCCTCGCTCTTAGTGATCGACACCCTACTTACCACGAAACTCCCACCGACCAGGTACACTACCTGTTAAAGTGTTATTTTTGGTTAAGTCGAAAAAATATAAATTTAAAACTTGAATCATAATTTAACACCACACAACGACACATCACTTATGAAAAATCTCATCTATATAAAGCAAGAACCAAAGTCTGGCATGACCAAAAGTTAAAGATCAGAAAAGACTTTAAAACAAAAATAATAGTGATGTTATTTCACTCTAAATACAAATTCAAACAGTCAAAACTCATATCTCAGTGGCTTGGACCATATACTGTGAAACATTAATATCCATCCGGATATGTTGAACTGTATGGGAAAGATGGCAAAACCTTTATTGTTAAGGGTCACAAACTCAAGCTATATCATGAAAAAGAAAATGATCGAAGAGAAGACCTCACACCCTTTTTCCCCAAAGAATGAAACACCAGAGAAGGAGTCTAGCTAATGACTCTAAAAATTAAGCGCCTCTTGGGAGGCAACCCATTCTCTCTCTCTCTCCTTTCAACTTAAGTGTGGAGGAGAATCATATAATATTAAAAAATCATAAATAAATAAAAACTTAAAAATATTTTCTTTTTGTGTGCTTTGTTTGTTTATCGCAGGTAGGAAATTTGATGCTCGCTGATGGATAGTGCTATTGCTGCTATTATCCCTCTTATGCCTCAGAAAGTGTCATTTCCCTTATGATGGGGGGGACTATAAATTTAGATAATAACGGGGTGAATTCAAGTGGATCCTCTTTCATAAATGTCAAAACTAGTAGTACTAGTAATACTCTTATTATTAATAAAATCAGGAAGTTTGAAGATTTACTTATTGATGGGCAAGCTATTCTTGTGGACGAAGCTGATAATCCTTTAAAAAAGGTAGAGTGTTCGGGTGATTATGATAGTGAAGATGAGGTTGCATCAGTTGATAACGATATGGCTTGTTCTTTGGCTTCAGAATGGGTAGGCTCTGGTACTCAAAGTTTGCTGGAACAATGGAGGGATTCTCATGGTAATGGTGACTATGATGAAGACACATACGATGATGATATGTATGAAGGCCAGGATTTTTCTCAAGAGATTCAAGCTATATGCGATAATCTAGATATCCGTGTTCGAGGTCGCAAGAAGAAATAGATTTATGTTTTTTTTTTCTCGTCATTTTGTATACCTTCCTTTAAGGAAGTAAGTTATGCCCATGTAACGGCTGGAGATGTGGGACTCACCCTCATCCTTTGTACTTAAATGTTTTTTGGCGTAATAAAATTTACTAGGGAAACCCTTTACCCAAAAAAAGTGTCGTTTCCCTTATTATTTAATTTTCCCTATTTTTATAATTATTAGTTTTTACATTAAGGGCAATGTTAAATTTAAGTGTGGAGGAGGAGTCAAATAAGAAAAATTAAAGTATTATTTCCCTCTACGCTTGCCCTGCAATCTAGCTACCATTTTAACTGATATTATTGAAAATTAAAAAAATAAAATACATATAAAATTTTAGATAGAAAGTGTATCTCGCTTAGTAAGGCAAACTCATTCGGATTGACATTTTAACCTGCACAAAATAATCCACTAAATTGTGAGGAAATTCTAGCCTTGATGCATACTAGTTGCATATTTTATGAAAGTGTCGGTAATTTAGTAACTCTAGAACTTGTGCTTGATCATCATTTATAGATCGCAGTGAGGTTAATTTATAGACAATTTTGCATGATAAGAGGTAACTTAATCCCCAAATAAACCCGTTAAATCCACATAACCACTTTAGCACTCGCTTTTAGTGCTAAAAATTCCTAAGTACAATCTGCTAAACCTTAAGCTCTGTGCCTGCCATAGTCAATGTTTGGTATTAGAAAAAAAAGAAAAAAGAAAAAAAGTTCAAAAACTGTTATGTATATTTAGTGATCATAAAGCTTTGGCTAGGCATATGTAATCACACTTATACCCATGTTTCATCCACACCAAAACCCGCATCATATTCTCACATCTTGCCTCTTTGAGATTTTATCTGGTGCTCACGCCCCATCGGTCATGTTTATGTGTCTTGTATGAGCATATGGTAGCTATCTAGATTATGTCTATGCAAATTGAATAATCTCGCAATCAGAAACCATATCGAGTGACTTTGTGTGAACCAAAAAATATATATCCCTTTTCTGAGGTGCTTATGTTAAATGTCGATGCTTGAAAAATTATAAACCTGATAAACACTTGTCAAAATTATAAGATTGATTTTATCTCCACGTACACGATAAATGTAACTTATTTTCTCGCTTTGATTGCTTGAGGGAAAGCAATAGCTAGGTGTGGAGGGATTTGATAACGCCTTAATTATATATATATTCGGTGGCGTTATTGTATATATTGTTAGAATTTCTCGTGAACTTTTGATACTTAATAGCATAAAATATGTGCAGGTTCACTTGAAGATTGTTCAAACTAAGAAGCAAAAGATACTAGTGTTTATGTCGAAAGAAGTTCAAACTAAATAAAAAAACAAAAATAAGTCTAAGTCCAGGCCTAAGTGCGGTGGTTTTCCCAGATTGTGCGCCTCACTTCTGCCCAACAGTCAAAGATAGTCAACCCCTCGTCCAAGCAAAGTACGCTTGTTTTCCCTAACATGTGCGGCGTACTTCCCTCGCATTTATGAACCTTTGGCGCCAAGAATACCAAAAGTGCACCGCACTTTCCAGAAGTACGTCGCACTTCGTCCCTCAGTCAGCCTATAAATACGCCTCTTATCACAGCCATTTACACACAACTTAATATACAACTATCTATCATCAACAATCACATTGGGGACGAATTGTCCACAAGAAGAACACCACTGAAGCAGGGGTATAATTGGATCGAATTGTATAGGTTCGGGTATTTAGTCGTGGGTTACTTGTGACACTTGTGTAATCTCTTGACTCATCCGAGCTAGTATGTCTTCATATCTATTTCATTTCACTTATGTGATCATGGATTTCGTAGCCATGAGAGGCTAAACCCTCTTGTGACTACTTGGATATGTGTATATAATAAAGTGATATTTGGTTTTTGATATGATCTTATTAATCTCATGTTTATGTTAAAATCCTACCGTGCTTGATCTTATAAGCTTTGTTTATCAATCTTGATTATATACGCACGATGGTATAGGTCAAAAGACCCATTCTGTATTATATGATTTTAAAGATTTGTCTATGAATCTTTATCATTTGGTTAGAGGAATCCGCTTATGCTAATTGATAAACGAAATAGATTTAGTATTGTGGTGGCTTGGTAAATTGGTGGAGACACTTTTGCTTGGTCAATCAAATATAAGTCTTGGGTTAAAACGGTTAATTTGTGGAAACGCTCTTTTGAAGAAAATAGCTTTTTGTGAATTACAAACAAACTGAGATCATTATCATCACCATTGTAACTGAATTATATGTGCTATCCAAGTAGTCATACTTCCTTATTATTGAATTTGCTTATTTGCTATTTGCTTGAAAAGTAAATTGTATCCGTTTTGAATTCTAAGTTTCATAGAACATAAACAAGTCCCTGAGAATGACCTGGTCTTTCCCTAAAAAGTTATACTATATACGTTGGTTATACTTTACCCGTGTGTTTGGTTTAAAAATCGGTAAAACTAGATATTATAATTTTAAAGCTTTCATTACACATCACAAAGTGTTCTAATCTTCTAATTTTACCATCTTATTGAAGTGAACACATCATTCCGTAAGAGAGAGACACACACGTACTTAATGTGTCGAGGGTCTTCTTTCTTATATCATTTATATTATAATCGAGTCTCTAGGCATGATGTTTTTTATTTTGTTTTTATAGAAAAACGGTTCCTAACCGGGTAGACTCAAAGAACCAAACCAGAACTTGAACCGAAAACTATATTCGATTCGATTATCAGTTCCTACTTTTTCTAAAATTCGGTTTTCGGATCCACTGGGTCTAGTTCCGGTTCTAACAGCGCTCATCCCTACCCTATACCCCTATTATGAATTTAATCTAAAGACTGATAATTATTTTTTTGGTAAAGGGTTTCCCCGGTAAATGTATTACACCAAAAAGCGTTTAAGTACAAAATGTGTAGGTGAAGTCCTACAACCCAGCCTGTTACATGGGCAAACAAGAACACACCAATGTGCAAATACCAAAAAAACAACATAAGAATGACACACCATTCTTATGACTACCAAGAAAGAAGCACAAACAACTTTCTTAAAACTAAGCTTCTGAAAACTACACATCAACGGATAATACAAAATATGTATTAAACTCTTAAAACCTTTGATAAAAAGCAACGTCCAAGTAGTTTTGCAGCAACATCTTCCAGTAGCCATCATAGCTAACTTCTTTTAAACGAACCAATAAACGTCATAGCTTAAACCAAAGCCACGAACAAGCAGCAACAACAATGTACCATCTGCATTAACTACATGGTATACGGATACCATGTTTCATCATGAACACCCACATTAGGGTTTCAGCATCATAGCTAACTTCCAAAAGACGAACCAAGCGACTTCATAATTGTGGTTGTTCATCATCCATAGTAGGCATCCATCATCAAACCCTAACAATTATGAGCCGCAACCACCAGATCAAACACATTGACACAAAACCCTAAAATAATAGTGTTTTGCGAACGCATACGCCACCCTTCCCAAGATCTCATCCAATCATGGATCTACCGAACCCTCAATTGGACAGATTTAAAGACCGAATAGGATCTAGGGTTACAAACATTCCCAAACTAAACAAATAATGAAATCTGAATGACTTAAACCCTAATAGAATAGGATCGCAAACAGATTCATTGAGTCCCACACAAACCAATCGTGTACAAACCAACAATAAACTAATCGAAGACACAAAACCCTAATGAGAGGCTTGGTAATCGATCAGTTTAGAGATGTTAAAGGCACACACAAAGAAATCAAGTCTCATAATTAACGGTGTCGATGAACAAAGCCTTCCGACCATAGACCCATCAAAACCAGAAAAAAAACTCAACCGTGATTGCTTAAAACCCTAGAAACAATCATATGCAAGCTAAGATTATTTTGGAAGGAGTATTTTATGTGATGTGGTGGCTGATTTGGAGATTTCGGAACAAGTCGCTATTTGGCTCGAGTACTCCAAAAAAGGCGATATTTTTTGATGATATAGTCACTTTAGCTTATACATGGTGCTCTAATAGATTTAAACCCAATTTTAATTGGGTAAATTGGATGCAAAATCCTAAACTTGCTATTTTGTAATTTGTTTTTTTATAGTTTCTTGCTAGAAGTTTTTTTTAATAAAATCCGCCGTTAAAAAAAAGTCATTCATTTTTTAATCAAATTAAAAAGCCTCACTTTTCATCTCTTTTTTAAAAATTAAATATCTCACAAACCATTAATTGTTACGCAAAACGAAACATACCATCGCGACGAGAATTAAATCATCTCACAAACCATTTGACGAATTTTTTTAAAATTTTTTTCAGTCACGTCCGAAAAAATCACATGTGATTTGTATCACAAATCACATGTGATTTTAATAAATCACATGTGATTGTGATACAAATTACATGTGATTTTTTCGGACGTTACTGAAAAAAAAAGTTCGTCGAAAGTATATGAACGTGCCCCTCTATAGAGAGATGATTTAATTCTCGTCGTGATAGTGTATTTTTTGTCGTTTGACGATTTAAAGTTTGAAATATATTTTATTTTTAAAAAAGTGATGGAAAGTAGAGTTTTTTTATTTTGATAAAAAAATGAGTGGTTACTGGTTAGGATTTGTTCATTGGGTCTTTAATACATTTTGGGTCTACATTTATCTTAACTAGGGATGGCAAAAGCATCCGAAACCGACGGGGAAAACCGAAACCCGAACCGGTTGGGTCGGGGTCAGGGGCGGGTTGGCGGGTTCGGATGCGGGTTTGGGTATTAAAAAGATTTTTTAGTCGGGTACGGGTTCGGTGACGGGTTTTAGTAATACCCGCTCCGATTACCCGTACCTGTACCCGTACCCATACCCTTTTACCCGAATTCGTACCCGTTTTATTGCTATTATAATTAATAAGAGTACACATATATTATTTATAATTTTTTCCATTTTATTTTTTATATAAGTATCTTTATTATCTAAGACATTTAAATGTTGTATATGAATTATTCGAAAGCGTTAAATCATTTGGTATGATATTTGTTTTCTTTAACTTTTAAATTTTTTGAATATATTAGGGTGTTTTGCTTTATTCTGTAGATGGGTTTTAGTGTGACTTAATTTTTTGATACCCGTCATTTTGTCCATAGGATATTTAATTGGGATACCCGATACCTGCGGGGAAACCCGAAAAACCGATGGATAATATTAACTGGGTACCCAACGGGTAACGGGGCGGGTACGGATGTGGATATTATAAACGGGTGCGGTACACTAAAACCCGCCCCGAACCCGACCCGTTGCCATCCCTAGTCGTGTCGGGTTGGGTTGGTCGTGTCGGGTTGATTCGGGTTTTGGTGTCTTAAATATTTACCCTAACATGACCCTATAAAATATCGGGTT
>BQNB010158606.1:0-15013 GCA_026074375.1 Tanacetum coccineum
TTTTATCAAGGGTAACTTGGTAACTTTCTTAATTACTCTCGGGATTATATTATTTTATATTATATTCTACGTGTATAAAACTTGCAATCAGCAACAAACTTGGTACATATCAGGGTTAACTCTTGGAAACGTTCAGTGTATGCTGGAACATCGTTTCCTTTGACCTTTAGGTTCCACAGCTCAATCTCTAATTTCTTGATTTCACCCTGCGGACAATACTTGTCCGTCTCCTTTTTCTTGAGTACTTCCCAAGTCATTGCATATGCCTCTGGACCTAAGGTTCTTATCTGACCATTCCACCAAGTCAAAGCAGTACCTAACAGAGTGCAGGTGGCAAACTTTACTTGATTCTTAATAGCACAACCACTGATATTGAAAACTGACTCCATCTTTTCAACCCACCGAGTCAAACCGACCACGCCTTCAGTCCCCTTGAAGTTCAAAGGTTGACACTTCATGAAGTCAGCGTAAAAACAAGGGCGCGCAGTTTGCACGTTCCTTCGGTTATCCCCGTGCGAACTGTGGCTTCCAACCCCATTGGTGGAGTTTCGCAAGAGAGTTTGGTCGATCATTGCTTGGATGGATTCGGGGGTCATGTTATTTGGGTTGGTGTCATTGACATGGGTATTTGGTCCTCCTCTGGTTGTAGGTTCCATGATTTGTCTAGATCACAAAAGATAAAACATGAGGTTATATGTCAGAATATAATAATATATAGATGAGATAATCCACACAAGAGAAGTATATAGTGTAACACCCTCAAATCTGAGTATGCAGCGGAATGTTGAATATCCGAAGGCGTTACATTATTGGGTCAATAGCACAAGATCTGAGAACGACTACTAAACGTGTCGTTTGAAAAAGATACATTGGATTAACAAAATACTTGTTTGTTACATAAGCTCATGGCTTCAAATTGTTCAACAATATAAATAAAGATTCCGGTTTATAACAATTGTCCCCAAAATGTAATAAGACCCCAAATCTTAAGTGTTGACTCTTCAATTATTGACTCCCAATGTATCATCGCACCTCGTGCCTTATTGACCTGAAAAACATGCTTAAAACGTCAACATAAAGTTGGTGAATTCATAGGTTTATGTAAATCGATTGTAGGACCGCAAGATTTCCAAGTGTATGATTAAGCAACAAATGCAAACATCATAAAAAGTAATTACGTTTCCTAAGCTCATGACACCGAAGCTCGACATATATGGATGCAAATATAAATTTGCCAACAGGTGTCCGTGAATGATGTGCTAACCCCGCAACATCCCAGATTCGACATGGTATGCGTTCGTTCCCAGTGATAGCTAGTCACCCGAACGGGGATTGTCAATCCCTAATAGATCTATCCATAACATTCGCGCCCACACAATGTAATTCCCAATCACATCTATGCAATTAACAGTTCATGATCATGGACATAATGGGTTATGGTAACTTAGGCAAACACGTAATCATGGTATAAAATGTACACTTGCGTCCAGTTTGTAAAACAAAGCATGTTCTCACCCCAAGGATGTAAATCATTTAAATAATTGTAAAGCATAATGGTAAAAAAATCATTTTAAATAAATTGTAAAAAATCAAAAATGGGGCTAGAGAAACTCAACCTTAAAGCCCGGTAGTTTTTCTCCCAGAAAATGAAAAAAATTAAATATAATAAATCCCCCAAAGTAAGCCATTGGGGTGCCCCCCCCCCACACCCCGTCAAAGTAATAAACCTAAAGTAAAGTTAAACGGTTCCCAAGTCCCCCCCCCCTTTAGTTTTACACCAATTTTTTATAGCTAACGACCTCATTTGTATAACTAAATTCCCATTTTAAGTTTAATATAACGGTGTTCTCACTGTTTGGTGATTTGGTTGCACAAGATAATTGTGTATATAATTTTTCCGATGGTTTATCCCCGTGAAAATGTGCCAAAGTGGGTAAGATAAAATAATACTATTTTATTTTAGTCCCGTTAAATCAAACCCGTGATTAAAGTTGCCCGCCAATACTTTAAAGGTCGCACCGACCGGCCTCTGATTTTCAGTGTTTTTTATTTTATTCACTTTTGTTTAACTAACCAGACACCCTTAAGTATTTCTAGTTTATTATACTTATGTAAGTCCCCTTAGGATTTAAATAAATAGAACCATTTTATAAATTTTGTAAAACCCTTTAAAAGTTTTGAAAATGGACAATGAATTGGTTCCCTTAAATTTTTAAAAACACCAAAAAAAAATTGTTAGTTATTAAGGGTCCCCCCTTTAATAGTTTTATACTTTCCGAACCCCCTAAAAAGTTTTCAAAAAAATGTTTCCCAGAAAAATAGTCCCCCCCCTTTTGGAGTTTTCTTGAAAATTCCGAAAAATATGAACAAAAGAAACCACTTGTAAAAACCTTAAGTTTTTAGAAAATTGGCAACCTTTTTATCCCTAAATACTTGTAAAAATTTGTTTATTTTTAAACCTCTAATTAAGGTTCATAAAACAAGTGACGAAAGGACTTTTTTTAAGGTTTTAATTATAATCCTGAAAAAACCAATTGGCCCTTTGATTAAATAAGCCCCTCCTATTCGAGCCTTTATTTAAGGATTTAAAAATGGGCCCCCGGGTTGGGCCCCCAAATTAAGGTTTCCAATAAGAAAAAGGAGTTTCTTTAATGAAAAAACCCCAACTAGTGGTTTTTTAAAATAGGTTTTCCAACAACTTTTTTTCAATAAGTCCACTTAAATCGACTAAAGCTCCCCTTGTCAAAAATAAAGCCTCAGAGAAGCCCTTAGCTAATTTTGGCTTTTTATTTTTTGTGAGGCCCTTATTGGGGGCCCCGTTTGAGGCCCATAAATAGCATTTAACACCCCGCTAACGCCCCTCCCCCCTAGGCTTCCATAGGCCTGTTTTAGCCCCTTTATTTTCCACACGTATTTCCAATCCCTTAGTTGGTGTTTTTAACCTGTTTCCCCTCGGTCCCCCTCAGCTTATTTGGAATTTAGCCAAATAAGCAAAACTTGTAAATTGGGCTTTCCCGGGCCCCGTTTAAATGGACTCGAAAACGCCTTTTTAAAATCTATGTGGGTTTCGGCCCAATTTGAGGTCCAATAACTTTGTTTTAGTCCCGATAAGCACTAATAATGGTCGGTTTTGCTTATTTTTGCTTATTCCCGATAAGCCTAATAAAGCCCCCGCTTGTTGGGCCCCTGATTGGGCCCCCCCGTTTGAGCCCCCCCGAATTAGGTTTATTTTTAGGGGTTTAGGCCAGGCCCCTTTGCAAAACAACATTTACCTGAATTTAAAATCTATTAAGCCCCACCATTTAACTTGTATAAGCCCCCTGTGCAAGCTTACCAAAATAAGGCCTGTTTTAGAGCTTATTGGTTGACTTTTTAAGGCTCACGTTTGGGCCCCCCACCACGCACATGGAACCCCCACTAGTAAAACCCCCGACCCAAGGGGGTTTTCGGTTTTGATTTCTACAAGACAAGGCAAAAAAAGGGTTTAATAAATGAAAATCCCAAATAAAACCACGATAGGTTTTCCCTTTTGTTTTTTCTCCTTAAATAAGCTTTCGTAGAGCCACATTCATAAAGCCCCGTAGGACCTCCCGTGAGCCGTGGCCCCTGTTGGCTTGGTCGTGCACCCAAAGGTTGACCCCAAAATAAACACCCCGTTTGGGCCTTAAATATTTTTTTTCGATACTAAAGGGCCCCCCTCCAAAGACATCTCGAACAAGCCTCCTGTCAATGCCAGTATATAAACCATTAAAGAAAAAATACATGCATTTGTTTTTTGAAGGGGGTTAAAACAATACAACGATTCCCCCAAGTCCCCAAATAATGGGGCCTTTCGTTTTTTGTCCCCCCCCAAAAGTTTACACGGGGTTATATTTATTTTTTTTTTAATGGCCCCTGTTCGTGTAAATAAAGGTTATTTAGTTTGTTCACAAATCATGTACCCCCCCAAACGTATGATCATTAACTAGATGTCCCTTTTACAAAGGTTTTTTTTTCTTTGTTGTTTAGGCGGAGGCCATTTCCCGTTATTCTATGTACCCCCTTGCAATCCACGCCCAAAGGCCTTAAACAATACAACATATCTCCGTAAAAACCCAAAACCCATGCCCAATGGGTCCGACCCGATGGGCAAATGTTTTGTGCCCCAACCCGGTGTTAACCTTGCCCCAACCAAACACAATGTAACGGGGGTCCCCTCATCCTTTACAAAAAGTAACTTGATTTACAAAGACTAAAAATATAGTTTTAGATTTGGGAAGTTTTGTTTATTTTGACCTTAATAAACAAAAGTCCCCCCCACCCCGCTACAGCCACCTTTGGTAAGTTTTTTTTGGAATTTGAGAGGCAAAACCCCGAATACCCCTTTGTAACTTAAAACAAACGTAAAGTTTCCCACCCCCTAAAGCCTTCAAAGCTTGTAATAAAACCCCCGACCTTAAAGCGGTTCCCGTGATTTCCTCTTGATGAAAACCCTTAAATTGCGTAATTTAAAGGGCCCTTCCCTTAAATCCCCTAAGTGACCAATGAGGGGGTCGTGTTAAAAAAATGGCCTCCGGTTTAATTTGTTAAACCCCGAAGAAAATAATGGAGAGAAAGAACAAACAAAAAAAGGGTTTCTTAGCTTTAGAGAGAGAGTTTTAGAGGTTTTTAGGAAATTTTGGTTAAGTTGTAGTTGTGAAAGTGGTGTATTTACATAGGCAATTAAGCCTTAAGTTACATCCTTTTTTTAGTTACCCCCCATAACAAATAAAACCAAAACCCGAGCCCCCCCCCAGGAAATGGGTTTAGGGATTTTCTAAGTTACTTACACATGGGTTATTATGTTTTTTATAAAACCACCCCTAAGGTTGTAAACAAATTTCTTAATTTGTTAAATCCTAAGTAACAAGATTTAACCTAAGATATGGATAAATCCTCTTAGATATGTGTGCTTGTGCTTGGGTTAACACCCGCGGCCTGAAGGAATGGGGCCCGAAGCAAACAAAAGGAAAATGGGGTTTTATTATATCCAAGGGTTGTACAAAAGAATCATTAGGGGAAACCCCATTTAGGGACCAGTGTAACATTTAATAAAAGATCCATATGGATTGTAACATGTAAACTTTGTTAAGGTGAATTAGGAGACCTTTGATAACAAATAAATCCCACCCAAGGGACACGATTTTTTCATGTGGATTTACTTGCCCCCAATTCTGCAAAAACTTCCCCAAGTGACATAAACACCCAAGAATTTTGATTACATTTTAGTGGTTTTAGGCTTCTCAAAGTTGGGTAATTTGTTTTTATTGATCCACCCTAGGTGTTTAGTCCCACCCTAGTATTTCCACCGGGGTATGTGTCCCCCCATATGTATTTTTTTATTTAATCCCGCGAAACCGTAACCCTTTTTTACCGTGATCAAAATAAAAAAATAAAATACGCAAAGGTACATAAAATTATTATCTCCTCATAATTATTTTCTTTTTACTTTGTTTGATGAAAAAAACCTTAAATTTTATTTGGTGACCGTTTACATTCATTGGAAATTATTTTTAGTTCCCTATGCGAATTTAGCTTAAAAGGTAGAAAATATTAAAAGGTAAACGCGTATCGAACTACTAAAATAAAATTAGTGATCATTAATAGAGTTTCGTAACAAATGAACCCCCATGAAAAATGGAAAGAAAAATGGTTTACAATTTCTTCCGGTTTTTTTTTTCACGTTTTATTCCGTACGATTTTCCGTTGCGTTTGTTCCCCCCCTCGGATTTTTATGGTCTTGTCCCCCGTATTCCGAACGAAGAACAAAGCAAAAAAGTACTAAAACCGTAAAAAAAAACAGATAAAAAAAAATAAAAAAAAACGTAAACAAAATTGGACAAAAATGGACGAAAATGTAAAAAAATCGATGAAAATCCCGTAAAAAAAAAATGGAAACCCCCCCGAAAAAAATCGTAAAAAAGCCAGGCGTAAAAATCGTAAAAAACCCGTGCGAAAAATAAGGTAAAAAAAAAAAGGACCAAATCGTTAAAAAATTGACGAAAACGTAAAAAAATGGTGAAAAACGATTTAAGAAACTTACGGAAAATCCGTTAAAAACCAGTTTCCCGAAAAACGTAAAAAAAAAAAAACTTGACGAAATCCGTAAAAAAAACAGGCGAAAACCGTAAATAAACGTTGAACCCGAAATACGTAAAAAAAAAAAACTTTACGAAATAAGTTGAAAAAAGAAGAAGACGAAAATTGGTAAAAAAAAAAACGGATGAAAATCGTAAAAAAACCAAAGAAAATCGTTAAAAAGAAAATGGTGGCGAAATCGAGAAAAAAAAACTTAACGAAAATAGAAAAAAAAAACCTTTGCCCAAATACATAAAAAAAACAGACGAATCGTAAAAAAACGAGCCGGAAAAATCCCGAAAAAAAAAAAAAAGCCGAAATCGAAAAAAAACGGAACCGAAAAGTCCGTACAAAAAACATGCCGCAAAACGTAAAAAAAAACTATAGAAATCGTAAAAACAGACACAGGGCACCCCGAAAATCATAAAAAAACAGACGAAAAAATGTAAAAAAAACACAGCAAAAATTCCGTAAAAAAAAAAAAAACTGAACCGACAACGTAAAAAAAACCTGACGAAATATTAAAAAAACAGACAACGAAACCCCGTAAAAAAAAACAGATCCCGAAATTGGGTGTTATAAAAAAAACGGACGAAAATCCGTAAAAAAAAAAAAAAAATTCGTGGGTTGAAAAAATCGAAAAAAAAACAATGGCGAAAACGTAAAAAAAAAAAGGATGAAATCGTAAAAAAAACTGATGAAAATCCGTAAAAAACGTAAAAAAACGAAATTCGTAAAGAAAAAAATTGGAAACGAAAATTCTGTAAAAAAAAAAACGGATGAAAAATTCCGCCCCGTAAAAAAAAAACCGTGCCGGAAAAAAACGTTAAAAAAAAAAAAAAAACCTGATGAAAATTCGGTAAAAAAAAGTGTAAACGAAATATCCGTAAAAAAAAACTGACGAAAATCAAACAAAAGGACCAAAATCTATAATAATAAACGGGCGAAAATTTCGGTAAAAAAAAACCAAGACAAAAATCTTTAAATTAAATAAAGAACAAATCCCCCGAACCAAAGTACCCCATTTACTGTTTATTTGCATGCGCCGCATAAGCGCCATTTTAATATTTTTTGCAAATGCGCCCCCCAAAAAGGCCGGGCCCCATTTAAATAAATTTAAAACATTGCGCCCCAATTAAGCAAAAAACCCAATTTTAACAATAATTGATGGGCCCCAAAAAAAGTGCCCCCTACTTTATTTAAAAAAGGGTGGACCCTAAAAAAAGAGCCCCCCCATGAAATTTAACCATAAGGGGCCAAGTATTTGTTAGCCACCCTCTCATCCAAAGGAGAAAAAAACACGAGGAACAGGTAAAGCCTAGGTCCTTACAAATGGTTTGAACTTTTAGTCTCCACAAGTTTTGTTGTTTTTTTGGGTAGAAGGCTGAAGGGATTGAACTAAGCCAACTTGTGGAGCTAGTCAAGGTTTTGTGAAATTGATTTCATTTTGAAGAAACAGAATTTAATGTATGTGATTGGTGGAAAATGGGATATAAATTGATTTGAATTGATTTTTGTGATGAATAATAAGATGAATTAAATTGGTCTGAATTTGGGTTGAAATTGATTAGCCATGGAAATTTGTGATCCGTGGAAAAACAGTTTGTAAAAATGGTGATAAACCAGTTGGGTTTGAAAAAGGATGAAGATTGTTTTTTTGTTTAAGAATTATTTTGGATAAGGGGTTATGAAGAGAGGTTGGTGTTCAATTTGTTTTGATTGGTCAAACAAATTGCAAGTGTATTCTTGTTGCGTTTTTTTCAAAAACGAATAATAACGAACTTCAATTTTGCAATGGGAGTTTTCCCGTGTTTATGTTCAAGAATTAATGGCAATGAGGTTTTGATTCATCAGTTTGGAGGGAATGCAAAAAATCTTTAACAAGTTTGAACCCATCCATCCCCCCACAAAACTTACTCCCAGTCAGGTGGAAGAACTATGTTAGGATCTTTTGGTATTAACTTTTGAAAAAATTTTGGGTTTGCCATGGGTTCACTTTTGTAAAGAATAGTTTTTCAAATTTCCCCAAATTTTAATCAAGCTTGAGAAAATCGCAAGTAATAAGTTTATGAAGTGAAAATTCCCCCTTGAATGTTAGTGGAACCCTGTATCCAAAAGGCCCATCAAAATACGAGCTAACAAAACTCTCCGTTCTGCTTTTTTATCAAAGGAAAAATGTACCCATGCCCATCAGTAATTGAACACCTTCTTCTCCCCTAAAAAATCTTTTTTTAAGCAACTACCCTGTGAATTTGAAATTCCACAAGTGAGATATATATTCACAAGGAAAGACCCTTGAAGAAGAATAATTGGGTAGCTTTCATAAATCACAATATCAATCTTGAAATTTTCCGTTCTCCCAGCAAAGCAGAATAAAAATTCCAGCCAAAAATATTTTTCTTAGTTTCCTGATCGCAACCGTTCTCTTCACTGAAAGGGCCCAAAAAGAGAGAGGACCATGTTTTTCAACTGATTTCAAGTAATCATTCCTTCCCGTGTTCCCACCCCTATTGTTTGGCCATGGTATCATTTGTCCCCAGTTCTACTTTTCCAAGAACCCATACAGGTCCTTTTTGTTCCCCCCCAACATAAGGGGATTTGGAACCGAATTTTGTACGGCCAGCACCGGAAGAAAGTAATCCCCCCCCCCATGTTAACATGAGCAAAGATAATTCTTTTGAACCAGAGAAATCATTTGGATTTCCCATTTTCAATGTAACACAGAAAATTAAAAAAAAATGGGATCCCAAACAGTGGGGATTGGAAGGGTTGTTTTTGTTGTAAATAAAGTGGGAGGCCCCCCCCTTGATTAATGAAATTGAAAGTCCTTTTGGAAAAATACACGGGATTTTTTACAATGCTTGATAAAAACCGAGCAAATCAAATATTCACGGGATTTAACAAAATCAAATAGGAAACAACTGTATAATTCCCACCTTTAACAAAAATCGAGTATAGTTTTCACTCCCTTTTGAAAAAAACGTAATAAATTCTTCTTTATGTTTTTTATTAAGACGAATGTATAAATCGCCATTGATTTTAATTAGGATTGATAAAAATCCAACCTTTCACAAATTGAGGAATGTATAAATCGCCCTTTGCCACTTTGGAGAAGTATAAAAATCGCATTTTTTTCTAAAAAAAAGGGTTGTATAAACTCCGCCTGTTCAACCAAGTTTGGTAATAAATCGCCCCCCCCCTTGTTTTTCAAAACAGAACGTAATTAAATCCCGCACTGAACAATTATTGATGTATAAAATCCCCCGATTGAAAGGAAAAAACCCGTATAGAGTCGTCCCCAGACCTTAGAAAAAACGTAATAGATTCGGCTTAAACAAGTTTTTTGTTAATAAAAATCCGCCCAATAACACTAGACGAAACTTTCCCAAAAAAGTTCAAATAATCTTAAAAAGACTCCACTTTTTGGACAGTTTTTTTACCCCGATTTTTTTTTTTCCTTGTACAAACTTAACTAATGTAAAACTATTTTAGAACCCTTAAAAAAAAACAACAAACTTTAACGTTTTTTTTTGACACAAAAAAATTTTGAAAAATCAAGAATTTTCACCTTGGAACAAAACCATTCCTGTTTAAACTACCCAAAAAGAAAAAACCCTCCCAAAAGAAAGAATGGATAATATTTTTTTTTTATGCCTTTTTTTTGGAAAAGAAATTTTTCCCTTGTCAACTAGATCCCTATTCTATACTAAGAAATAACTTAAGAAAGGAAAGTTATATGATTCTTTTAATGTTATTTTATTTTAAAAAACCCTAAAAAGTGAACACGTTTTTGAAAATTTTTGAACCAAAGCTTACACGCACCCCAAAAAATGAGGAAACCCAAACCGTATGTACAAAACCCTTTACAAAACCCACCCCATGGGGCCCCTTGATACCCAATTTGAAAAAAAAATCTTAAAACAACAAGCTTAAATAATGGGGGATTGATTTCACATTAGAAAGTGATTTTAGAGAGAGGAAAAGATGGTTTTCGATGGAACAATTAAAAGAGAGAAGAAAAGAAACAATGGAATAATAATTTAAAAGCTTAATGAAACACGTGGGCCAAATGAAACCCACCCAACCTACCGCCCTCCCCTTCATGGTGGTGGGCAAAGAAGGGTTATTATAACATTAACTTGGCCGGCCATGGACCCTAAGTGGACTAGTCCATGGGCCTTTAGCCCGATTAGCTTTCTAACTTAACTTAACAATTTACTACGAGCTATGACTAACTATATTGGTAGTGACCGACACTTTTTCGTATTTCTAACAGTTTGTTTGGTTTATGTGTGAGCTGTGGGCTAGAGGGAGAGACAAAGAGAGTTTGTGTGAAGTTTTTCTTAAGGAAATGTAGTGTCTGTGATAAACTAACTAGTCTTGCCTTTATATACTATAAGAAGCTAGTTGAAATCAAGACTAGGTGCATTATTAGAAAACCAAGATCATAAGAAAACATGGGGAGTGATTTAAGGAAGAAAATTAATCAAGTTGAGTCTTAGATATTTTGAGTTGATATTTAGTTACTACATTGAAGTTTATATGACAATATAGAATTTAAGTGTAATGTGTAAACTTGAAGCTATGTTTCTTGTGGTTTCTTATATGCAAACAAGGTAAGGGGGGGGGGGGGGGGGGCCGGGGGGGGGGGCGGGGGGGCTACAATGGATATCATGGGTGAATTTGTATAAAACTGAGTATTGGGTATAATAATGGGTATTTGTTGAAGCGTAGATGAGTTTTGTTTCGGGTATGCCTAAATGTATTTTATTGCGAAACGTAAACACTTTACGTGGCTAATAAAAATAAAATATGGAAAGTTAATAATTATCCTCCAAATAATTATATAACACTTGTTTGACGTAAACTTTTAATTGTTTGATGTCCGTTTACGTTGAATGTTGATTTTTAGTTTACGCGATTTAGCTAAACGTTGGAAATTTAAAGTGAACGCGTAAAAGTTTAAAATAAATAATTGGATGTTTATTGATGTAAAATTTTGTGAAAATTTGAGTTGTTACAGTCTGCCCGTGTTAAAAGAATTGCGTCTCGCAATTCAGTTCTAGTTGCCTTCTGGAATAGTATTGATGAAGAGGTGTAGATACTCGTCTTAATCCTCCTAATTATGTGCAAAGTAAATTTGCTATCTTGATGTATAATTTCATTGGTACAGGTATCAATACCTTGGTGACATTTAACTTGTCGGTGGGTTGTCCTAGGGTGACTAATGATACGTCTTTGCCTTCTTGCCTTAAGATTTGGTGTAAGATGATGTCGACTTCATTGTAAGATGGTGTAAGAGTTTACTTAGTTATTATGATTGTTAGTTTGGTTCATTGTGATAAATACATTTTATGAATACACACACAAAACTTGATATAAATAGAAAATTGTTTTCTTGACAAGAAGTTTTAGGGTGACTACTCTCAGCATGGGCATGGTCCTTCCTGAATTATACATAGTTGATCAGGCCATGTATATTTGAGTACTAACGATGATATGCTAATTTTTGTCAAAATAGTGTTATATGTTTATAATGGCTTACATGAATAATTAGAGAATTGGAGTAGATTGGCGGAAATTTCACAATACATAGATTTGATAGATAATTTAGAATCGTCCAATACAACGAAAGTTTAAGAAGAAGTACAATGAGATTCTTAAATGACATAGAGTCTACGATAGTTCCAACTTAAGTTTCACTGGGTAATAGGTTTCTCATTAGATGTTGATGTTAGACGTCGTGGCGCTAGAGTCTTCGTGAGCTTTTCCTTTCCAGTACATGTCTAAACGGTTCTGAAACTTCACTATTGGAAAATTATTCTTGTAGTGTCCCAGACTTCCACACTCATAACATGTGAGAGTTTGTTGATTCCTAACAGCAGCAGGTGTTCTACAACTTTAGGTTATATGGCCAACCTTCTTGCAATTTCCGCACTTTACAGTGTACGGTCCATTATGGTGAAATTTGCACTGGTTGCACAGAGGTAGAGATCCAACATATGCCTTTTTATTGATTGGCCTAGTAGTGTGTTCTTTAGGCACCTTATGCCCTTTGTTTTGTGGGCTCGGGCTTCTATTGTGGTTACCTTCCCACTTCCTCTTGTTGCTAGCATTCTCTGCTACCTTGTCTTCTTGTCGTTTTGTCTGGCTCAGTGGCTTGCGGGCCATGTTGGTTTTTGTCTCATAAATATCAATAGCCTCGATAGCATTAGGCACTCGTTGGGCTACAACCTGCTCAATTTCCTCAACACTCATCCCTTGATTAACGGTTGTCATTGTTCTTTAAAGTTGAAAGAGTAATAAGATAAGATTAGTTTAGTTATCCTCGTCGTGCTCTGAAAATAGTGTGTTGTGAGATGATGTATGGTAAATATGAATATGCGCTTATGGCATAAATGAATGATGGTATCGTGTAAGGTAAAGTAATGTTTGATGATGTTTAAGACCTACGAGCTTATAGTACTACCTTGCCTAAAGAAATGTTCCAGTATTTATATAAATAATTGTAGAGCATGTGTGAAAGAATGTAAACACATCTTTGTATATGTAAGCAAGACCCTTGTGGTAATACACGTACTATAATATAAATACATATATGAATCATGTAAGCATCTAGTATGAAATGCAACAAACAGTGTGTGTATGTCCCGTTAAAACCCTTTTGTATGATGCAATGTTTGTAAAACGGTTATAGTCTAGGTAAAATGCAACCTAGTTCTCTATAACCTTGGCTCTGATTACCAATCTGTAACACCCCCAAAAATGGGTCACAGCGGAATATGTTTCCAAGAGCGTTACATCATAATACCATTGCACAAGACATGAGAGAACGACATCTAACTGTGTCGTTTGAAAGAAATCTTGAATTATTTAGACTCCAATGCACATCACATAAGCTAAGCATATAATTCACCTGAGAAAAACATGCTTAAAAAGTGTCAACATAAAGTTGGTGAGTTCATAGGTTTTTATAAGTATAAACGTTGAACCAAAGTTTTATAAAGTATGTTTGACCGTTTTAATCCTTAAATGAAATGTTCCCCAATATGTATGTATGAATGTTAGAAATCAAAGAGTTATAAAGTATGCATGACCGTTTCAATCCTTAAATGTACCCCAAAATGTATGTATGAATGTTAGAAATCAAAGAGGTGTAAAGTATGCATTACCATTTCGTCTCGCCTTGGAAAGAGGTCGTACGGTTCGATAAGCGAGGCAAGCTGAACCCGAGATATGTCGGACCTTTCAAAGTGGTAGCAAAAGTTAGGAAAGTTGCCTACAGGCTAGAACTTCCTCAAGAGTTGAGCAGAGTTCACCATACTTTCCATGTGTCTAATCTGAAGAAATGTTACGCTAACGAACCATTAGTCATGCCGTTAGAAGGAATTCATGTTGACGATAAGCTCCAGTTTGTGGAAGAGCCCATTGAAATCATGGAACGGGAGATCAAACGATTGAAGCGAAGCCGGATACCATTGGTTAAGGTTCGCTGGAACTCTAGGCGGGGCCCTGAGTTCACCTGGGAACGTGAAGATTCGTTCAAACAAAAATACCCACAACTCTTCACAAACCGGGCTTCATCATCCACTACAAGGTCTTAAGCTTTGAGGACAAAGCTCTTTTAATGGGTGGAGACTGTAACATTTCTCAATTTCAGGTCATTTTACGACTCCTATTATTAGTCACAAATTATTTTAGTGCGATACGCGTTTACTTTTAATTTTACTTTTGAGCTAAATCGCGTAGACTAGAAATAATCAATTAATGTAAACGGTCATCAAATAAATTAAGGTTTTCATCAACCAAGTAATATATAATTATTAGGAAGATAATTATGTACTTTGCATATTTTATTTTATTGGTCACGTAAAAGGCTTACGTTTCGCAATAAAATACATTTAGACACACCCCGGAAATACCTAGACTCAAACCAATACCCACTGTTAAACCTTAAACACAAAATTAAATTAGTTCTTGTGTTAAAAGCCTATGTTGGCCGAATGAGGGGACTAAAGCAACTAGAAAATCTCCTAATGATCCCTAAGTACTTGTACAACCCATGTTTAATTAAAACATGTACAATGTGTTCCTAGTTAGCCTATTACCCAATGGTTAATAACCATTTTACTCCCTCTTGTGCCTTGATACCCGCGGCATACACACAAACCACCCAAGCAAATCTTGCATAATCTTGTACATCACAAAACTCATTAATACATGTACTTAAGAAAGCCTAAACTACCTTAAAACCCACCAAAACATGTACTTAAAATACTACTCTTAGCTAGCAAAGGGACATGGTTTTAGGAAGTGGTTTAGAGATATTTTCCCTATAAATACAAGGGTTCACAAGTAAGAGTGTTTACACACTCTTTCACTTAATCACACATTAGCAAAAACTACCTTATTTCTCCTTTCATTTTGGGTCACCACTGTCGCAACCGAACCCACACCATAACACAAAATCACACTAATATTTAAAAAACTAAGGACTTACGTTTAAGGGTTTGGAAGCACGGGAGGATTCAGGTTAAGCTAGGATTCGTTATACATTCAAAGGTACACATCGGGTTGTCATTTCTCATCACTATCTAGGACCTTTGTAAGTAGACGTTCAATCTAAACCATCCTTCATTTTTATGTTATACATATTAGGCAAGTAGTGTTAAGTTAGACGGGTTACAAATTCTTAACCCCTTCCGTTCCTTTTTGTTTCATTTCATGTGTTATATCAACTTGTGTTGCATTTAACGTAACCATCATTCATGATGTAGCACATCCCTAGATAACCATAATCTTGAATGATTGCTGTTGAACTAAAAAACAACCTACGTTTGCATGAAAACATTTAGACTCGATATATATAACGATTTCGTACGTAAAATATTTAGGAAAAACATGTTGGCTCGACAAG
>BQNB010158607.1:0-15013 GCA_026074375.1 Tanacetum coccineum
TTAAATTTTAATAGCTTATATTTTGCAAATAATATGTAGTGTATTATCTTGTAACACAACCATTCATGCTACGAAGAAAATAAAATACTTAGGATATATATTATCCTTTATTAATCGTTTAATACGATAAGTGCATGAATTCTTTAAACATAATGTTTCCCAAACATCATGTTATCCTAGGTGAATAAACAAGAATATTATTCTTATTTAAGAATTTAGCTAAATGTGAATGTTAGATTTGTGTTGTGCTTCTAAGTTGTATGAGCAAAGTTTACATATGTTGTTAGTTTGCTTATGTTTGATTTTTTGGAAATGACACATTTACCAATTGCATTGCAATGTAAGTTGCTTGAACATTTCAGACGAAACATCCAAGTCGTCAATCTTATTTCATTGTGTATTTTATGCATCTTATTAAACATATTAGTCTAATATTTGGAACACAACCATTGGACAAGTAGACTCAATATGGCATCATCAACACAAGTGTGAGTTATGATCTGATGCATACTCTTTTCATCTAGAAAATGATGAAATTATTTTTATATCAATCTAGTGTGATTGAGTATGTAGATTCAAGATGATATCTTTTGTTATATTTTGACATAATCTTGAAACTAAACAAATAAGAATCCGATTTCATGTCCATACACGAAAACTTATCAATTAGATTCCATAAAGATATCACCATAATTTGAATAATGAATCGATATATTCTCGAGATCTTTCTTGACCCTCACGAACACTCATTTAAAAGAAAATAAATAAATATTTTAATAGTGTGTTCCATTAATCCTAAGACTAGTATTAAGTGTGAGGACATTTAAAATAATGAGCTAATTTGTTTCTTAAAGATAATCATAAATTTTATATGTGAGAAAAATCATTGAGTATCATGCATAATATGCATAGTTTTGACATTTAAGGTGTATAGAACTTACCTAGCAACTTTTAAGCATTACAAACAACTTTAGAAAACAATTACATATTTATATAACATTTTCAATTATTGACTAGAGTAAATGTTTTAACTACCGGTGAATATTAATATGAAGTCTTATACCAAAATGTCATTCCAAAAGAAAGAACTTTTCTTACCGAGAAAGTTAAGCTTTCAATTTTATGGTTTGCAATAAATAGTAGGTTTATTTTAATTCAAAGATTTTGTTAGTTATGATTGTGAGTTAGATCAATGTAAGCACGTGCTAAGATTAAAAATATATTTTCTTTTACTTAAATACTAATGTATTAAAATGATATTTTATCTTGTTTAACTCATGTTAAAGCAAGATAGTATTATGGCATGATTTCGAGATCCTGTTTAAATCTTTGATTAAATGAAAGTGTTCAATATTTTATGGTGACACATTTTACCACTAGAACTAGTGACATAATAATCATGCAAGATGATCTTTTTCAATAGATTTGAAAAGCTTACGTAGCTCTCAATCCTAAGTGAGTTATTATGTTTAATAAGATTTACAAGATGTTGATGTAACATTTGCAAACAAAGTGATCTTTTCCTATATGCAATGCAAGAACAATTTCGTTATCTTAATGCAAGGAATCTAATAATGCAAGAAATCTAGAAAAGTTCTAGTTAGGCATAATCCGGAAAACTAGTTACAAACAAATAGTGTACATGGCACATGTGTTTAGATATTTAATTAGCTCAATTACAAATAGCAATGATCACTTAATAATATCTATTAACAAAATTAAGACACAAGGAAGTGCAGATAATCATATAGCATAACACATAGAAGTATTTGTCGTCGTTTTGTGTATTAGATACAACAATGTATACTTAGCTTGAAAACGAATTAGTTTCCTCCCCCATTTCAAAAATTAACCAATTTTAATATTTTTGAAAAGTTAATTACACCATTTTTCAAAGATATACCGACTAGAAATGTCTGACTCGAAAGGAAAAGATAAAATACAAGTTTTACGTTAAAACGAAACTCAACGTTTTGGACAATAAGTAGTATCTTGTATTTCTGACCAACTTAGGTTTATTTTCAATACTTGGAAGTGTTCTTATATGAAAGTAGACTCAATTATCTTTAAAATGGCGGGTGGCACGACTTCTACGGACTTACGGTTGATTTTATATGAATTTTTAAAGTTTTCGAAAATCTGCCGAATCAGACAGGTGGCCCCCTGATTAATAAGGGGGCCGCCCATATATCTAAAGGGGCCGGCCTCTGAAACTCAGATTTGCCATTTTTTGTACAAAATTATTTAGTGACTTTGCAGAAAGGTGTACAACTTACTGAACTTGATACCGAACATATAACACTAATTTTAAGCATCATTTTTACCTTAAGCTAGTATAATAGTGTATTTAACAACAAAACTCATACAAGTTAAGCAACAAAATACTTTTCATATTTAATCCTCCTTCATGGGTAATTTGATATATGGATCGTACTCAATTTTTAAAACTATTTGTTTTGAAAATTAGAGCCACGTGACTCTTGATACCAATTGTGGAAACCGTAGAGGGGTAAATACGTTTCCTTTTAAAAACTTAAAATATTTCGTATCAAATTTCCGATCAAGTGTGACACAATAGGAAGAGTGTTCATACTAGTTATATACATATAGTACCAAATCGTATCACAACAATACAAACCAAAGCACAATATTCACATTTATCCATGACACAAACATAATCAAAACTATATAAGCAACACAACACATAATTACAAGTATAAATATAAAGCGATTAATGCGAGTATAAATGTAAAGAGATAAGTAAAAAGAAATTCAAACCGGACACGATGATTTATTGTGGTTCGGTCACGAAGCTCCTCTTCGCCCTACTCCACTCCCCGAGTATCCACAAGCTCTTTTTAGGCGGAGAAAATCATACACAAGTAGCTTACACCAATTTCCGACACTAAGCCAAATGTTGAGTTCTAATCTTAGCTAGAACCGATCTACCATACGCTTGTATTTTAAGGCCTAAAATACTAACCACCCTTACAAGTATTTACCTCACCTAAATACTATCACGATCAACCCAATCTAACTATTACACACGATTACAAGAGATATGAATGAATTACAACATACAACACAATCTACCATATGACATACAAGTGATCAAATGTAATCACTTCTATGTGACCCGATCTACTACATGATAAGCAAGTAAACAAAGGATGTAGAGACATCATATATATCACTACATACCCCATGGTACTAGTGAAAATCGTCTAGAAAGTAACCATGAATCAAGTCTAATGCTAGAAACATGATTAAAAATGAAAACATAAGAATTGTGTGTGTAAGCTTTTGCCGTTTTGGGTGTTTTTGTACAGGAGATAATGGAGGAATAGTGTTATATTTATAGGAAGATCATTACTTGGAAGAAGTCTCTGTTTGTCCATTGGAATAAAAGGATGAATTGATAATATTGGTTGAACTTACCAATGGTAAAAGGATGCACCTTAAATCAAAATTAAATTAACTAGTTTTCCCCTAGTTTCTAGAAGTTTTTAGCAAGCAAATTCAAATTTAATTCATAGTTTCCCTCCAATCTATCTAGAAACTATTGATTGAGCCTTAATTGGCCGAACTCTATGGCCACAATGGGCTTGTCTGTTTTCCTTAGGCCCAAATACTTACGAAGATATCCTATTTGAGGATACCGGAACATCGAGAGGAGTTGATGAATGTTTATGTTGATGATTTATGTATACGAGTAACTTGCGTATTTTACGTAATGTTTTACAAGTTACATGTTTGTCATCATCAAAACTCAAAAAGAATGTATAGATTAAATATCGCAACAAAGTATAATGCAGACAGCAAAGTCAACTCAATAAAGTCAACAATGCAGTAATCAAACAAGCTCAAGCTTCACTACAATGCTCAAACAAGATGCAAGAAAATGTAGCTTTATCTATTCAGTAGTGTAATTAACTTGTTATAGTGTAATAGTAGTGTTAATTGTAGTCTTAAAGTAGTTTAGTTTGACTTTCTTTTATTCAGTATAAATAGTGATGCTGTGTATCATTTTTCATTTTTCAGTTAATGAAATATAAACAACTTTTCCCGTCAATATTATTCTCATTCTCTTTGATTACCAACATGAATTTGGATCACATATATAGAGCCTAAAACCCGAGTATCCATTTCACATTATGAGCCAAATCAGATTAAACAAAATTGTTAGATTTGCTCAAAGAGAAATGAGATACTCCGGTTTGTGGCTTAACCCGTCAAATTTTTAAAAAAAATGGCCAAAATTATATACCCGGTAAAGATAGTGAACCAAAATTGTAGTTTTCTCAAGTAGTTTAGTTTGACTTTCTTTTATTCAGTATAAATAGCGATGTCGTGTATCATTTTTCCTTTTTCAGTTAATGAAATATAAACAACTTTTCCCGTCAATATTATTCTCATTCTCTTTGATTACCAACATGTGTTAATAGGCATGCTATGGTGGAAGGTGTTTTTTGGTTTCGTGTTATAGGAATGTTATAAGGTAAAAACTGACGTGCCGACGTCTATAAAGTTATAGGCGCCAACTGCACCCCAAATTCCTGTAAAGTTAGGATCCTTCGATTTCATATAGTTTTTTTTCTTGAAGTAGCTACAAAATGTCAAGATGGTTCTACTAGTAGTCGCCTTTTGAATATGCTTAATGCTTTGGTCCAAAACAACACTTTGGTCATTTGTTTCTCTCTTTCTCACATGGCATTTGACAAAGTAGGAGTAAAATGCAAGCAAAGTGAAATCACTTTGAGGTCCATTTTTGGTCGTTGATTGAAAAGCTAATGAGTGTTGTTAGTTACAGACTTACAGTGTTATACACATATTATTAATGCTAAAAGCTTAAAAGTTACTTAGTAGATGATATTGTACTAGTTTTGTTAGCCTGCCTCTCTCATTTCACGTATTTCAACCTCTAGGTTAATGGACAACTCACACACTACTAGACCAAAAGTCTTACGTATTTCATCTTATCACTCAAATGATACCAAAAGTATGTCATAAAAATTGATTAGAAAACGAACGTGAGAGTTAAAATACTACTACTAAGTTTAATTTAGTCGATTTTTTCTTCACTTTGGCTCTAACAAAACGGTTTCGTACGCTATTATATTAGATCATAACACTATATCCTTTTTGTTTCAAACTACAATATTTTTTCAAAAAGAGAGAAAATTCATACATAGACTTGGTAGATAAAGGACAAAAGCTATAAATGAGTAACATACTTTTTGTTTTGTGCTACTATGAGTAAGTTACTTTAAAAAATATTAATATGAGTAACCTACTTTTAAAAAATTACCAAAATGTGTAACCACTGTTTTTTTATACACTTCAGTTGTCACCTAGGATGACATGTGTACAGTCAAAGTTAACTTTTTTATTTTTTTTAAATTTATTTTTGTTTTTTTTTTAATTTTTAATTAAAAATAATATTATTTTTTTTAATAAAGTAAGAAAAAAATTTAAAACAAAAAATTTTAAATTTTTATTTACTCTATTTAAAAATTTAAATAAAGTACGAATTTTTTTTAAATAAAGTACGAAAAAAATTAAAAATTACTTTAATTAACGCAAGAATTTTTTTTAATTTTTTCTTACTTTATTTTAAAATAAAATTATATTTTTAATTAAAAATTAAAAAAAATAAAAATGTTGACTTTGACTTTGACTTTGACTTTGACTTTTACTGTACACATGGCATCCTAGGTGACAGCTGAAGTGTACAAGAAAAAACAATGTTTACACATTTTTGTGACTTTTTAAAAGTAGGTTACTCATGTTGATACTTTTTTAAATAAGTTACTCATAATAGCACAAAACAAAAAGTATGTTACTCATTTATAGTTTTTGTACGTTGATAAATTCCAAAGTTCACAATGAGTTGCTATCTAGCAAAAACAGTTGATATATAACTTTTTCAGTTGTAGAAAGACTGGCAAATAAACAAATCATTGTTTTATCGAAATTGTTATATAATCATGAAGACAAAACTTTATGTGAAAGGTTCTATAAACAACTGATGAATTCAGCATAGGTCTAAGAGCATCAGGTGTCGTAACACGGTAACACAATTTTTTTGGTGCCACATCAGCATAACACCAACACCAACACCACTCCTTTAATCATAACACCAAATAACACAACTCACCTTTTTATTTTCATAAAACCCCCTAAACAATTATTTCATTCTTTTAACAAACTAACCATTTCATTCATAAAATTCAAATACACATTACAATACTAAAAAAAAAACACACATTAAAAAACAATACCGAAATTAAAAAAAAAATAAAAAATACGCCCCGGCGACTAATCTTCTTCCGATGCTTCTTCAACTTCGCGCCAAATATGGTTCATAAGGTTTTGTTGGAGACTAATATGCGTATCTTTGTCTCTTAATTCTTTTTATTTACGACGTTGGGTTTGACATCGATCGATCCACACTGTTTGCAGTGACCTTGCAGGATTAGAATACACATGTTTCCAGTCAACAACCGACATATTTTGATCTTCTAAAATCATGTTATGCATTATGATACCAGCATACATGATTCTACGTAATGTGTTGACTTCGTATGCACGGGCCGGTTGTTGAATAAGTCCCCAACGTCCTTGGAGAACACCGAAAGCACGTTCGACATCTTTCCGTGCACTTTCTTGACGCTGTTTAAAGTACGTATGCTTCGGATCAGTTGCAACCGTGAATGATTTGACGAAACTTGCCCACTCCGGGTAAATTCCATCAGCCAAGTAATACCCATTACGATACTGAACTCCGTTTACCACATACGGAACCACAGGGGCTAAGTCATCTAATAGGTCGTCGAATAACGGAGAATTATCTAAAACATTAATATCGTTATTCGCACCCGCCATCCCATAAAACGCATGCCAAATCCACAGATCTTGCGAAGCTACAGCTTCAAGCATTATAGTAGGGTATTTTTTATCACCCCTACCGTATTGACCTTGCCATGACACTGGACAATTTTTCCATTCCCAGTGCATACAATCAATACTTCCAAGCATTCCCGGAAAACCATGAACATTGTTATGCTTTTGTTGTATTTTTACAACGTCTTCAAGTGTTGGCTTTCTTAAATACTTCGGCATATACAATTCTATGATGCACATATTAAAGAAAAATAGAGCATCTCGTGCAGTATGCTCACTCATTTGCAAATATTCATCAAACGCGTCGGGTGTGCTGCCGTATGCCATTTGGCGTATGGCAGCTGTGCACTTCATAAGAGCACTAATACTCATTCGACCCGTACAATCGAGTCGAGATTTGAAGAAATGAAAATGTTGTGGGAGAGGATCGGCCGTATAACTTGAAATGCCATTGACAATTTTTAGAAAAAGTTTACGGCTCATACGAAATCTTCTCCGAAAATAGTATAACGGATACTTACAATGATCATCAAAATAATCAGCACGTAGACGTCTTTCGGCATCTTCACGGTCACGGAAGATCGGTGTACGGGTCAATCGTGGTTGAGCTTCTTGTTGTATTAGCCATTCGTGATACTCGACAGCTTTTTGTAAATAGAATGCGTCGGTTTCCTCATCGATATCAAAAACGGTTCGATTTTGATTCATTGTGAAAGAGTTTGTAGTGTTTTTTGTTGTAAATGTATGTTTTTTTTTTTTTGTGAGAAAATAATATAAGGTTATGAAGTATTTATAAATGAGTTGGTGTGAGGGGGAAAAATGATAATATTTTTTTTAAAATGATAGCCGTTAGGGCTAGATTTTTAAGATTTTTTTTTTTTAATAAATTATAGCCGTAAGGAGGGGTTTGGTAACTTTTTAAAAATAAAGGGGAAAATTAAAACAGAATAAGGCTGTTTAGGGGGGGGGGGGGGGGTAAATGAAAAAAAAAATCAACCCCAACGTGCATGGCCAGCCTAACGCCGACCCAACGCCGTTGGGCAACACCCGCCTCACGGTGTAGTAAGCCGGGCAACGCCGTGCCAAAACAACACTCCGTTGCCCGGCCGTTACTACCACCTAAGGCTCTTAGTTTTATATGTTTGTGATTTGTTATTCATTTATTATATAATTTTGTGAAAGGCTTTAGCCATTCAAATAATGCTTTTGTAATTTTTAATGAACGTCTTATAAGTTAGAAGAATTATTAGGAGCTAGTAAACGAACCCGGACTTCAGTTGCACATTTCCGTGAACCGTGCGGTAAGATGTTTCAATAAAAGATAAAATGTCGCTATTTATTTAAATGGACGAACTGAACAAGGATTTTCTGTCCGTCTAGTTAAATGAACAACATGAACACAACGCTTCGTCCTTTATTAGCGTTCGTAGAACGTTCGATTATTTCGTTCGATTATGTATCGGCCGATTACTATGTTTATTTCCGCGTTTACGCTCGATTATTTCGTCGTTTTATGCCTCGATTAATCATTGATTAACAATGAACAAATATTGCAAATTTTTTGTCCGATTAGTATCGTTTATGTCCCGTTAACTTTCATTTTTTTTGTCCGTTATGTTCGATTTATTGTCCGTTACTGTTCATTTTTTGTCCTTTAATGTTCTTTAACCTGAATTAATGAACTATACATAAACGAACTGAACAAGTTACAAATCTAAATGAACCGAACATGAACAAAAATTTCCGTCCGGATTAAGCCCCCGTCCCGTGTTCCGTTTATTATTTGACCGCTAAAACTTAAAAGACTGGACACCGAACACAAAAGCCTCCGTCCGTGTCCTCCGTTTCGTTTACAGCCCTAAGAATTACGCCATGTTTGCTTCTATTTTAACAATACATTAAGGCGATATTTTTAATGTTTAGAAACATTTTAAAACTAATTTTCTTTTCCTATCAAATACCGCATTAAATTTAGTTTCAGTGCAATTTTTTTGTTCTACCCTTAAAACCGCAGGTCTAGAAGTCTAGTTTTAGTACTAGTATAAGATGTTATTTTGTATTACTTATAATATGTACCCACTACCCGACTTATATTGCTGCAATTTCGTGTGGTATATTATATGAAATATTTTGTTTTTGCTTAAAGTTATTTTAACCTAAAACCTTTGTCATATATAAAGGTATTGTAATAAAAAAACTGCATCACTAACTAGGAAGGAATCTATTGAAAAGAGAAAAAAACTAGAATATTGATAAAAAGTTTCAACCACGTGTTTTAAATAAAAGGGAAAATTAAAAAGAGATACGTTCATTTTTATTGATTCATTCTTAAATATGCAGTTGTAGTTCCTTATCACTAGGGATGAGCACAGTATCATCATATTGGTACCCAACTCGTACCAAATTAGTCGTACCGTTTTTTTTCGGAGCATAAAAAAGGGGTACCGGTACCGTACCGAACAGGATTCGGGTACCGGAACCGGTACCGGGAAATCGATACCTATACAGTTCTTCCTGTTTTTCAAGATTTTTGACTTTTTAGGACTTTGATTTGACATAGTTGTGGTACATGTTTTAGTGTTTAGGAAGTACATGTGTTGTGTTACTAGAAATTATATGAATGCATGAGTTAAGACTTGAGATATGATTTCAAGGTTTCTGAGTCAGAAGGAGTTTAGAACCTTTGGTTAGAACCCATTTAAATTGTTTACCTTTTAAATTAATTCCATAATCAATTAAAATAGTTCAGTAGTGAGAAGACGACATAAAAACACAAAAGCTAAGCGTTTTTTTAACAAAAGTCAACATGCAACAAACTTCTACTGACCGATGCAGAATCAGGTCTCATACGGCCACCAAATCGTACTGTCAAGATTTATCATGTGGGATAGAGAAATAGATTGTGTCTGTCATGGTTAATAGCTAAATGGGTCCATATTAGTTTAATTTTTTTTAGTATAAAGTATAAACTATGGGAGTTTGATATAAATCATTTGTATAATTTTGTAAATGAGAATGAGGTGCTATAATACTTCATTATACAAAATTAGTAAAAGTAGTTTCAAGATTTTGAAACAACTTTTGCCTTTAGTTTGAATCATAAGAGGGGAGGGAGTGGTGGTGTTATGGCTTCGTGCCAAGCCATGGCGCGAGATTGGCGCACCACTCTGTGGTTCGCCCTAAGCACTCTCGCGTCGTGGCTAACAGCCCACGCGATCGATAATTTTTTTTTTTGAAAAATAGCCGATGAGGGGGAGCGGATATTTGAAAAAGAATACACACCAAAACCCCTAAATTGTTGACTCCTTTAAAAATCCATAAATACCGGGCCCTTTATAATTTTATAACTTACACACACAATTTCTATACCAATTCTCTCATCTTTCACTCAAAAATGAATCCGCAACCGATATTGGATTTCCGGTATGCTTAACCGACCAACCCAACCAAAATTCTGGGGTCGTCTTCAAATCTGGGCGGTTCCACTCAATCCTTCATCACGCCTAATGCCTTACTATCCCAAATTTTCCAACCACAATATTCAAATCAAGAAGAACATAAATTTGTGTCATCAACAATTTAAAATGCAAATTGCAAATGAACAAACACAAACAACAATCAAACCAATTCACCACTCCCAACCACATTCCGAGCACAATCTACCACCTAGTTGACGAAACCGAATGAAGAAGAAGAAGAAACCGCATCCACCCGACTCGAAGTCTAACCGCGGTAGTAAGAAGTCGGTAGCAAAAAGAAACGAAAGGAAAAGAGTGTGGAAGTTGAGAAGAAACTCAAAGAAGGAACTGAATCGACATGCTGGATAGAGCCCAAGCCGAGGAGTTGCTTTTGGCGGAAAGTTTCATTCAAATTTCCGAGGATCCAAAAATCGGGTGTGATCAAAAGTTGGCGACTTTTTGGTACAAAATCCTAGATGTGTACAATCAATAAGCTAACAAAAAAGGCTTCTAAAAGCGTACAAAGAACATGTTGACGGGCAAGTGGACTCCAATAAATGCCGCGGTTATGAAGTTTAACCAATTGTATGAGGAAACGCTTGCTGATGAGAACCATATGGCGAGGGTGCTCCAATTGTATGAAACCATCGTCGGGGGTGAGTTTAAGCACCGGAGTGCTTGGAATTTTTTAAAAGATAGGCACAAGTGGAAAAACCCCGAATCGACTTTGCAACGAAGAAGTCGTCTTCGGGGTACCGACAAGGAACCGGACCATTTTGGAGATGATGAGTTGCCTCGGCCACCCGGGTTGCAACGAATTGCTAAAAGTCAACGTTCCGGTTCTAACTCGACCGCTAGCTCCGGTTCTAACCCGGTCGCTTATCAAGAGTTCATGGCGGAACAATACGACTTAGACCGCAAGGCCAAAATGCAAGTGCTCTCGCAAGAGAGCGAAGACCGAAGACGGTTGATTCAAGCTCAAAAATTACGGTAGGGACATGAATAGTTCACAAATCGACACAAGCGGGAATGGATCCGACCTACTCCGCTAATCATACAACCAACTGCCCAAAAGGGTAACGAATCCGAACCGAATAACAACCAGCCAAACTAGTCGAACCGACGCCGATAAATTTTAGTGTTGTTTTAGAATTATGTTCTTTTTTAATTTATGCATTTTAATTTATGTCTTTTAATTTATGTATTTTTTTAATGTAATGATTTAATTTTAATGAATTTTATTTTAGTTTAATAAGTTTATTTAAATAATAATTAATTAAAAAAATTAAAAAAAAAAGTTTGGCACCAGAATTCTAGTGCCAAACCATTCAACTGAATTCTGGTGCCATAGCATTTCTAGTGCCAAACTCCATTTTGCTGACGTGACGCCACTTTTTGAGTTTGACACGAGGAGTTTGGGTTGGAATAGATTCAAGGATTTTGACTCAAAAACATGACTATAGTTTGAATCATAAGATTATAATGCTTGTCATATATTTAAGTAATTGGGTTGGAATAGATTCAAGGATTTTGACTCAAAAACATGACTAGTCAAATTTTATGATTTTTTCCAGTTCCGATCCCTGCTTTTGGAATTGTGCCGCTTAAGAGGCGAGTTTGGCAACACGATAGCAGTAAGCAGTAAGTCTAAAGCATTTAGCATAGCTGCTAGCAGTAGTTGTTTGCAAAAAAAGTGTTTTGGGTAGCTAGCAATAGCAGTAATTAAAAGTGTAAATTACGTAAAAGGCAATATACACATTAAAATAAAAACTAATTTAAGGAAATAAGAAACTAATTGAGTTTATTGAGTAATGTGATAAAACAAAAACCCGCTTGGAGCAAGCTTGAAAAACGCATTCTTTTAACAAGCATTTCTATTTTGAAGCAGTGCATAAAAAATCCAAATTTCCTAATTGCTTTGTTGCCAAACAAGCTAGTTAAACAAAAAGTCGTTAATCGTTTGTCGCGTTATTCGCGTCCAAAGACGCTTTTCAAATGTTAGCTACCAAACATTATGACCTTAGTAGTCCCCCCCAATTTTTTTTTCTCGAATCATAGTACCTAATCCTCGAACCGTACACCGAGAGTCGATACCAGGTCAATATAAAACCGATACGAAAATTGGATCTATATACTCATTCCTATTTATATAATTGTTCTCATTTTAATTTTATTTATTATTTCATCCTTGTAATTACAGAGTGGCCCCCCCTGCAACTACCATGTTAATAATTATTATTTTAAGGAAAAAACAAAAAATAAAAAGTAACCGTAAGAGAAATGATCATCTATTGCATTGAATGGATAACATGAAGTTATCGATACATACAACCTTAGTCTCACCTTCTCAAGTTGCATTGCTTTTAAGTCTTCCTAATTTTGTAAGTTGTTTTTCTTCCTTGATCTTGATTATTAATAGTATGTATTCCAACTGTTTGATAAAATGTCTCAAAGAAATAGTTCTTGTTTCTACTGTTATTTTTAGCTCTTAGAAATTCAGTTTTGATGTTATGACAACATGGGTTAGAATCATATTTGATGTAGTCTAATGGATCAAAAATTGCATTAGGGGTGAGGTGACCTAGTGGCAAACAACTCTGAAGTGGTCATGCTAACCTCTTGCAAAGGGAGGGCTTTGCCCGGTTTGAGGGTTCAAATCCCGTGGATTATTCAGCCAAAAGTCGAAACAAACCATGCCTCAACCAAAAAAGAAAAAACAAAATCGACGAATTTTAAAATTCAAAGAACTGATTTGGGTTTTGTTGGATATCTAATATCTCTTAAATGGCTCTACTCTAGTTTGTTAAGTTTAGGGGTAACGCCTTTTTTATGAGCTCATTTTATCACTTGTTTTTATGATGACTTTGCTTATGAAACTAATCCTACATAAAAAAAAGTTTATAATGCCTGCTCGGTACAAGGTTAAATAAAATACAAAATTGGACATGTATCGTATGTTGTAAATGCTAGGACATTAGTCCTTAATTTCATTTTGAGGAATTACATTTCTTATTACAAATTTTGAAGTTAGAAGCGCGAAATGGTTTTAAAGAATGTTTAGCTCGTTCAAAAGTCCGATGGAATGGGTTAGATTTTAATTTGTTTCATGTTGGATGGATCAATCAGAGTTATAATTGCATTGCGTATTTGTTTTTTCTTTGTGATTGTTTCAGATGCAACTATGAAGGTCTACCAAGATCTATATAATGATAGTCAGTACCTATTTGTTATTCTCATTTGTTTGGTTTCGGCAAATAATACTTGCGCACGAAGTGATTATTCGCGTATATTCTTTGTTATTAGACACTGTAAAAGTGTTGAACTTGAATTTGATTAATCTTGTTACAGTTATTACTCACTGCATAAACATGTGGAGTATATGGCTAGAGAAATACAACGTGGAGCCAATTCGATTGAAGGAATCGAAGCAACACTTTGGCAGGTTCTGTTCTCATGTTATCACCTCATAACACAATTTATATTAAAAACCTTGTAAAGAGGAAAAGGGCGATGATATATATTCTCTTACAAGTGATTGACTTTCTAAACAATCGAAGTTGACTTTTTTCTCTGTCTGCAAACCGACTCTAAGCCATGTGAAATCCCAATAAACACTAGTAATTGCAACAACGAGCGATTTGTGACAGTTAATAAAATATAGATGACCTTGTTCACAATCACTCACTTCATGGAAAGCATGGTGTTCTTATTACTTGATTTATGCAAGGATCATTCTTTATTGAACAAGCAAAAATATTTGGAATAACATTTTAATATATCTTATTCGAGAGAAATCCCCTTATCTATAAAGTTTACAACATAATCTCATTGGGATATGATACAAGGATAAAGACAGTAAGAAAAGATAGAAAGATATGAATTACAAAGTAATATGCAATGGAAATGAAGTAAGATGTGTTGAAAAGCGAATAATGCATTCTTGATTCTTGTACTAGTATTATAACATATTCTTGTATGGAATGTTGTCTAGGTACCTGAAACACTGCCTAGCTTGGTACTGCAAAAGATGAAGGCTCCTCCTAAAGCAGATGATGTGCCAGTGATCACGCCCGAACAGCTTACAGAAGCTGATGGATTCCTTTTTGGTTTTCCTTCTCGTTTTGGTGTGATGGCAGCCCAATGTAAAGCTTTCTTTGATGCAACTGACAAATTGTGGGAAACTCAAGCACTTGCTGGTAAACCAGCTGGGATCTTCTGGAGCACCGGTTATCATGGTGGCGGCCAGGAACTTACAGCGTAAGATCATATCTACTTCGACACTAATGATCTGTGCATGCTTAATGCTTGATGCTTCATTGGCCGTGTTTGGATGCATGTCTTTTGGAACTAATTATTTCAAGTCGTAATAATCAGTTTTTTTTGTGTGTTTGGTCAAAGAGATTCTACTTGTCTTTGTCTGTTATCTAGAGGACTGAGCCGTTAAAAAAATTTATCTAGAGGATTGAATAATTAGTTTTGGATAAATGACTTCATACCAGCTGCAAAACTGACTATCTAAGAGTACACTACAGTTACATATTTAACCTCTTTCAACCTTAAGTTAAAAGACTTTAACTCCCAGTTAACAGAAGGTCTTTCTTGCTTCATAATTATGTCCTTTCTGGTCTTTAACTTCTTTTTCTTAATTTTTT
>BQNB010158608.1:0-15013 GCA_026074375.1 Tanacetum coccineum
CTCCCATACCCTTTGGTGTGCTTGAGTCACTTGTAACCCTAAACCCTAGACCTTGTCCTATACATACTCACTTATAAACACATACATCTCACTTGGTTCATTTCATTAGGCAAAATTTGTCCTCTCCTCTCTTTTTCTTTCTCTTGATCTCGACAACAAACATAATTCATACTTTTGATTTCTATCAAGATTCACACATCTTAAACTTTAGTTTATCAAGATCCAAGGTGTTTCCAAGAAGGGTTTCATTTGAGTAAAGGTTTATTTCAAGGATTTATAAGTTAGGGTTTAGTTTTATACTTGGGTTTTTCAAGATCTACTCTTCTTCTTTCACGATCTTTTGTTTCCATCTTGTTCTTTATCTTTGTGAGTAAACCCTAACTCTTTTATTTGATTTCTTTATGTTCTTGCATATATGTTCAAGATCCATACATCCATATGTTTGCTGTAGCCTTGGCGAGATCGAGTGTGCTTGTGTGTTGCAACAAAACTGATGAAGGGATTAGGATAGATTAAGAGTGGATTTTGCTGGATTGGTTTAGTAGTGAATGGGTATAGGTTAGATTAGGCACTATTGTGAAGTTTGGTTGTGTTTTTAGAGGTGTTTGTGAAAATAGTGCTTGCTGATCTGAATTTGTTTTAAGGTTTTCAGACACTTAAAAATGTTTTTAATAACTGAGAAGGTAGTTTTTGGATAGCTTGTTTCGAATAGATAAGTTTTCATATATCGAACACTAAAAAGGGACTTAAAACGGCCGAGTTATGGCGAAATGAAACTTGAAACGTTTTTCGGTAAAAATAGTTAAAAAGGGTGCTGATTGGAATAGAAAAATGGCTTTTCGGACACTTTCGGAATGTTTTGAGCTTTTAAAATGTTGGCGAAACAAGTAATAACGTTACTATATTAAGTAGGAACTTTTAAAAATGTCACTAACTTAATGTGAGATTTCTAAAATGGGAAACTTCTAAAAATGGAAACTTTTGGTATTTGTTAGTGAGACGAACTTAGAAAGTGGCGTTTAGGTTTCACTAATGCGTTTAGGGTAAATGGAATCATTGTATATTAGATGACGATATTAACGTCCCGAAACTTAGAACTTTCCTAAAATAGAAGCTTTCTAAAAATAATAACTTTTCGAAATTAGAAACTTATCGTTAAAAATATCGTAACGTAACTATAAACCGTACACTTTCTTAATGTCATATTTTTACTATATAAACAAAAGCACAAACACTTATGGATGTATATTTTCGTTGAGAGTCTTATTCGATGTTTCATATTTATTTCTCGTTTCTAAAGCGCGTCTTTTAATTAGGTCGCGGTTAGAGTCGTTCGATATCGTTATTATCTCTGTTGAATTATTTTCTCACCATTTTCTTAAGGTGAGTTCATAGCCTCACATTTTACTCGTTTTGAATAAATGTTTTAATACTTGGGGGTAAAAAACATTGCTTGCTTTTAAAACGGGACAAAAGTACTTTGCGTGAGAATTTCCTCGTTTATGTGTTGCCTAAGTAGCGTTTAGACCACTATTGGCCGAATCATCATGAACCGTTAATTACCTTTAACCGACTGGCTGGTTAAGTGAGCGCGAGTGAATAAATAGATGTATTGGGACTAATAATCCCCATCCGGGTTTGGTGATTTCTTATTGGTCGGGTACTTGACGGACTGTACAGGCCAACGAATGTATATCATGTCGAAAGTAGTTAGGTGGTCTTTGGTCGGACACTTGTAAGGGCAAGCATTATATGGCAGTGTACATGTTATTTTCCACTATTAGCCTCGGTGTCATAAGCTTAGTGCAACTTAAATGCCTTTTTATGTGAAGTTGTATCTCCTATAACTGTCACATACGTTTTGAAATCTTGTGGTCCACACTGATACTATTTGACTAAACCTATGAATTCACCAACTTTATGTTGACGTTTTAAGCATGTTTTTCTCAGGTGCTTAGCCTGGATGTCGTTGCTTGAATTATGTGAAGTCTTTTGCTTGGACCAGTTTTCAAGAATTTATCTGTGTTTTTAAATACCGTTGTTGAAACTCATTTAAGCTTCCGCATTTTAACTCTTAAATCATTTGAATTGATCGATGTAAAACTTATTAATATTTTAATTTAATGCAACGGTGTTTATTTTCAAAACGTACCCTTAGAGGTCGTTCTTTATGCTTTGTACTTGATATATTCATGAACATCACGCCCCCGGAAGCTTATTCAGACGGGACCCTATTTGGGGGTGTGACATACTTGAGCAGTGATGGTAGGAAGTAGGTCTTGTAATTGGCGAGTGATGACCGTGGAGAAGTCAGGGACTTCGTCATCGCCTCCATTTGCCCCAATACCTCGGTCACCTCCTTGACCAACTTGATCACCAGTTCGGCCACTAACTCTGCTCGTTGGTTCTCTAGTCCTTCCACCTCCTCTACCAGTCCATCCACCCGTCCTTCCACCCCGTGGTGTAGCAGTCTGTCAACCTGCACTTCGTGTCGTCATCCTTGGCGGCATTGTCTACGCAAGGGAGGATATAGGTAACGTTAGGTAGGAGGTAGATTTCGCATATAGACGATCCTAATCTACTATATTACGCAGATATACGATCCTAAGGTGTCAACACCAAATTAAGCGAACATGATAGCCAAGTCCACGTGGGTTGTGATGCACTCATATTTACGTTGGCCATCGTATTTATAGATGCGTCATTTCCCAGTTGTACTCAGTATCTTGCCTACACAGCTCAGTGAGTGACTAATCTAGTTTGATAGACGATAGACGATATATAAGATAGACGATATATACAATAGACGATATAAGATAGATAATATAAGATAGCTAAATATAAGATAGCTAGTATAAAATAGGTAGATAGATAGATAATGTAGATAGGTAATATAGATAGATAAAATAGATATACGCAAAAGCAAGAATAAGCGGAAAACCGCACACATAAATCCTATCATGCAACTATATGAAGGTTTCTAGGTTATAGTATAGGCCAAACCACCTAATTCCCTATAACCTTGGCTCTGATTACCAATCTGTCACACTCCGACTACGGCGGAAACACGAGGCGTAACGGAGGATTGATCGTCATAACATAAAGCGTCAATATAGAGAAAACTAACATGCATTAAACAAGTGTTACAACATCCTTCGACAACAAGTATGGAACTTGTGTCAAAATAAGTTGAACCACATCACATAGTATGAAATTTAATTACTATCAACACCTCACATCCGGAGGGATACAAGTCTAATGGAAAACAAATAGACAAACTGAAACATAGTCTCGATGCAACTTCCAATGATTAGATCCAAAATGGATGCACTTAGGTCTGCTAAAAGTCTCTAAACCTGGCTTTATGGATCATTCACATTACCTGAAAATGATACTTGAAAGGGCCAACATTACGTTGGTGAGCTCATAGGTTTTTGGAAAAAAAACCCAGTTGCTGTGCTAGAATATAAGAATGGACGGTTGTGCAATATGAAAGCATAACACATATAACAGTAATTAAAATACCAATCATATCAACATATCATCATATCATACCATGGTAACCCAACCCAAATCAACATATAAAATTAACCTGCACGCTTATAGTCTTCCGAACCTATCGCCTACCAGCTGGAGCTACACAGTCGGCTAAATAGTACAGTGCAGAAATTCCCAGTGGAACTTCACATACATAGATCTCAAGTACTCGCATAGCATTCACGTTCGTTTATAAGACGTTTCCAAGGTTTTTAAACCTCATTTTTCAAACACTTTATCTTAAATAAATCAATTCCGTCAAACGACCCAAAATCCACATTTCGCATTAATTTCCAAGACGCATTTCCTTCAAATGAGTATTCGACTATCAAAAAATATATATAAGTATAAATAGTTATCAAAAGTCCGTTTTTAGTATTCAAAATAATTAGTTTAAGCTTATTGGGCCTTGAGGCCTATTAGTGACACAAAATATCGTTTACTAGTTTCAAAACTCGTTTTAGGCCCATTATTAAGCCCATTTAGAAAAATAAGTCTTTCGAGAAGTTCACGAAAGAAGCCAAGACTCACGAACCAAGACTAAGCTATGGTTTGGGCTTAGCTTATTGGGTCGTGGCCTTTTAAGCCCATAATAAGCTATCCGAAGCTTATTATTAAGCCGTTAAGCTACACAAGTTCTTAAATATCAAAATAAGCTATAACCAAAAGTCATGAAAATAAGTCGGACCACAATAAGGTCCACAATAAGCCGCGACTCATTGGGCTTTATTGGGCCGTGGGTTTTATAAGCCCAAAACCAACTATGCTAGTTTCAGAAATACGCAATTCGGCTATAAGTACTTTTAGTTACCAAAATAAGTTACAAAAATAAGCTACAAATATATGGCAAAAGAGGTAAATGACCAAAGTACTCCTTTGGTCTCTCTTTCTATAAGCTGTGAGCTCATAGGCTCCAAAAACCAACATAGAGCTTATTTTAATAAGCTAACAAGCTATTATTTATTCTAGTTCGCAAAATAAGCTATCATAATTAGCTATAAAAATATGACAAGTATAGGTAATAACTAAAAACATGTTTCCTTTGTTTCTTTGTTAAGCCGAAAGTAAATAAGCTCTAAATAATATATACAAAGCTTTTAAACAAGCTAGATAAATATTAAGCTACATAGTATATGAATGTTATTCAACCATCACAGCCAAAATAATAAAATGGTCTTTCCTTGCCCTTTTGTACCCGCGTTTAAACCAACAAACACCCCTTTATTTTTATTTGAAATTTTAAGCTTTCGATTTTTTTAACAAACGGACCGTACAACTATTATCTATGCATCATAACATTAATAAAAGTATAAAAATATTTGAGAAATTGATGACTTACCAAGAGGGTTTTGAAAATGAGATTAAACACTAAACCGACAACCCAAACGTTGTTTTAATGAACCCACGCCTATTAGAATCAACCCGGAAGCACTCAAACTCTCATATTTTTTGATCAAAAATAAAAAGTTATGGTATTTGTGTGTGTGTGTGTATCGGACGCAACTAAGAGGAGAGAAAGAAAAACAAAACTAAAATGTATATGTAAAATGAATAGGAAGTTTGTGCATTTGAAAGGATATAAGACAAATGACTAGTACTAGGTTGGGACACAAGTGCTAAAATGGTGCCTTGTTGTCCCTTGTGGGTCTCGAAACCGAATAGCACCCTAGGAAGGATCCTAGGTGCGTTTTAGCTCTTGTCGGGTTACTAAATGGTCTAATCCCGTGATTTAAAATGTGACCCGAAGTTTCCTAATATTTTTAATGAATGTAAAAATGTTTTTCCATGAACTTTGACTATTTACACTATGGGTAAATAAGTTAATTTGATTTAAATTTAGTATGAATCATTAACAGACGTGTTGGGACGCGTTGCTTGAGGTTTTTAGCCGTTTGCGGGAAAACTTCCCGGAGATTGATAAAATATAAATATAATCACCTAAAATGAGACAATTTAAGAGAATATTAACATAAATGATTAAATAGATAATAGACTGAGTACTGAAGATCCCAGAAATTGATCTATCCGGAATAGAAAATAATAAAAGTTGAAGGACTAAAATAGAATATTATAAGCTAGAAAACCCGTAAGGGTTACAAATTCCTTATTCGACTCAATATTTTGAGGCTAACAATCTCCCCCGAAGCGATGTCATTAAACCCTTCAAACTTTGAGCTCTTTGAGATTGTATTGTCGTTATGCTCTTGAGTCTTGGTCTTGGTCTTGGTCTTGGTCTTTATCTTCGTTGTAGGCTTGTTCCTTCTTGCTGTGTGATCTTTGATCTTGAGCCTTTGTCATTTTCTTTTGACTTTGTCTTTAATCCTGAGATCTTCAAATCTTTATCCTTGATTGTCTTTATCATCTTTGCCTTTTTGTGATCTTGTGTCTCGACCAACATGCTCATACTTTGCATCATCATGAAATCTCTTTTGACAATCTTGATATGTTTAAGGAAGATCTTGAATATCATAGTTGCAAAATTCTTTGTCTGGTTTTTAGCTTTCTTGATTCTTAAAGCTTGATTCTTATAGTATGTCTTTGTAGCTTGAGCATGAGCATGTGGTTATGAATCCAACTTAGCTGGAATGGGGTAGTTATGCCATCGTCTAGTCCTGCAATTATGTTAGTAATAAATAACAGATATGGACGAATATGGCTTTGTCATTCGTCAAAATTCGGTTAAGTGAACATCCAGTTCCCCGTTTTACAGTATAAATATTGTACTTGTGATCAGGTAGATTCAAAGAACCTCCTTGACAGGGTTTCCAACTCAAAGTGTTAGATCCTCTAATGTAGATGCATTAGATTCACCGTACTTTCTTGCTCTCATTATCAAAACGTCTCAAAGCAGACAACACAATAAGAGTGAATAAGTTAGTTACTTTCTTACTGATTGAGTCGTCAATTCATTTACTAGACCAAAATCGATATCCAATTGACACAAGCTTAATTCATATAGAATCTCGTAAGTCACCTACTGCAATGCTGTTTGATGATGACACTGGAAGGATTTCCATTCGTCAATGTGAATACTAAAGAGTATCACTCTGAATGTTCTGGCAAAATCACAAGGATAATGCGTAGGACTCTTTGTTATCACTTGTGTTCTAAATGTTGAACAACAAGTGTTTATCTGAAAATGTGTCTTAATGATATTTATAGATTGATCTCTTTGGCTCTAGACTCGATTTGTGCGTTTTGGTTTTAGTGATCAAAGGCTAGAGCTGACTGCCACCTTTTCAATATCAACTAACTCGGAGTGAGAAAGTCAATAGAAGTCGTGTTGATCTCTGTGACAAATGAGACAAGTATCTTTTGAGAGAAACTTAAATGGCTGGGAAAGGTTGTGCAGTGCATCACTAGGTCCATGATGTCTTGTCTTAAATACTAGAAATCATCTTTGTGATTCTGATAGCATACGTATTGACCCAATTTCTGCCTAAAGTTGTATAGAGGGATTCTTTCTTTACACCCTTTATCCTTACATTTCTTTTTCATTCTTTAACCCCTTAAATGTTTACCAAGACATCATTATTAACATCTTGTTGTGATTGTTCTAGTCTTAGCTCATGCCTTAGTCAACATTATTCCCGTTTCTCATTCTTCTCCTAATCATTCCTAAGGACTGCTATTTCTAACTATGGATTATCCTTGGGTAGATCCCTTCGTTTCTAGTTGGATCATAGGACTAATACCTAACCTAAACCACCTTATGACTTCAGAATCTTCGTGAGTTAATAGGTTGTTGGGTATTTGATCATTCCCATAAAGCCTCATTTCGAAATATTTTCCTTTATGATTTTCAATGGTTGTATATTTTAGAACAACTCCCCCTACACACGTGCATCGATAATTGAAAGTGTTTCGCACATGTGAGTGGAAGTGAAAAGCACTTTGAGTCTTTTAGATCACTTATTATTTTCTAGATCAAATTTTAATCACATTTCTCCCCTTATTTTAAATACTAAGTCACTTAGTTTTTGAAATACCAAGTGATTAAAATTTGTCTTGAAAAATTCAAGGGAAGATACATGTTTCAACATAAATTATGTGTAACTTTGTTTTTGTTTGCTCCCCCTCAACAATACAGAGCATGACACCAATTGTAATAATACCAGTGTAATGTTGAGGGATGGAGATAGTGTCGAGTACATACTTTTTGAAAGTTTATGAAATGTCATTGAAGAATACTTGAAAGAATTGTACTTGAACACTACATGCTCATGAACCATTAAAAATAGTCGTGTAAGAATATGTTCACAAACATCAAAACTTTTAAGTGTTGAGCACACAATTTTGAAAAATTATAAAATGTCATTGAAGAATTCTTGAAAAATTGTGCTTAAACACTGTTGAGAATCTTTTCTTTTAAGCTCATCTAGGATCAGTTTTATAGATAATATTGAATCACGCAGCGGAATAATAAGAAAGTAATATTATCAAACAAGGTTTTATTATTGAACATTCCACCTTTACCCCAAACACTATAATTTGGAATTACTAACTAATAAACTAACTATTTTGTGGGACATGTAAACCCACTCAAACAACACATTTTCAATCTATGATACACACACACCCTTGCTAGACGACTCTCATTAGAGAGCTCCTAAGTTCCTCCTGGATGTCTAAACCTATGACCTATGATCTCTTTATATAGGGAGAGATCAAGACTTTACAAAGAAAGCTAATCCAGATCAACAATTAAATTAAATACTTAGTCCCAATGTATTTATATGGTTACAAAATAATTAGGAAACTAAATCAGCATTAATGCTTCAAGTTGAATAAATCTTCAATCAGCATTAATCGTTGTTTGACTGCATTAAAATGAGAAGATAACTACGTTTGACTTTCAAACTTCTAGAATCCCATAAGCAGAATTAGGTCCTTCTTGTTTCATTCATTTATTCTTTTGTCCCACATCAAATCTGTAAATCCCAACAATCTTCCCCCTATTTGATGAATGACAAAACAAACAAAATCTTGCACGAACTTCCCCTGAGTGAGATCATTATGGATCTCCCAGAATGAAACGATCTTCCTTTGTAAACTTTTTCTTCCCCTTAACTTAAGATCTTCCCCCATAAGTTATCATCTCCATTACCAACCACTACAGGATATATAAGTTGCTAATCAATAATCATCTTCCCTTTTTGACTTCAAATCCAAAAAGGGAACATATAAGGCAACTTTGATCTTTACAACTCAAATCAATATCAAAACTTTTAAATCCAAGCTTTCCACTGACTCAAATTGCGCCCCCACATGAAGTTCGAACCACAAATAATGAACACAAGCAGTAGAAAATTTTTAAACAAGCATATTAAAAATGACTAGCAGTATAAATGAACCTTCTACTTCTTCTCCTGAAACTGAACATCATGAACATCATCAATTCTGTAGGCTTTTTGTAGTGATTACTGATGAAGAAAACTGAGTATAACGAATTTGATGAAGAAGTTGAATATCCCAAACTTGTGTCTTATGTCTTGTTTATCCACGTGACTCCAAACTTATACTGAACCAAGAAGTATAAGTAGACCGCAACCTCTTGAAAGAATCCTCAACAAGATGAGACACTGAGCACTACAACGTAACTCCTTTAAGTGATAGCCAATGTGCGCATTGAGCATCATAAGAAAAACCACACATTGCTAGATTCTTCAAGTCTTCGTCAACACCATATAAAATGAACAAGTTATCTTTAAAGTGTAACACCCACTTTAAGATATGATAAGAACACGCACCTGTGAAACTCAACTACAACATCAAATAAGTGATAATTAATCGTCTTCGTAATCACATCTTCAATAAATCCAAAAACAGAAAATTCTATCTTCTTCTCTTCATGAACACGACATCAAAACAAACCTTGTGATCCTAGATCAAGAGCCCCGAGGCTCTGATACCACATGTTGAGAATATTTTAAGCTCATCTAGGATCAATTTTATAGATAATATTGAATCACACAGCGGAATAATAAGAAAGTAATATTATCAAACAAGGTTTTATTATTGAACATTCCACCTTTACCCCAAACACTATAATTTGGGATTACTAACTAATAAACTAACTATTTTGTGGGACGTGTAAACCCACTCAAACAACACATTTTCTATATATGATGCACACACATACCCCTTTGCTAGACGACTCTCATTGGAGAGATCTATGTTTCTGGATGTACTAAACCTATGTCTATGATCTCTTTATATAGGGAGAGATCAAGACTTACAAAGAAAGCTAATTCCAGTCAACAATTATATTAAATACTTAGTCAATGTATTTAATATGGTTGACTAAATAATTAGGAAACTAAATCAGCATTAATCTTCAAGTTGTAATTAATCTTCAATCAGCATTAATCGCTGATTGACTGCATTAAATGAGAAGATAACTACTGTTTGACTTCAAGTCTTCTAGAATCTCATAATGCTGAATTAGTCCTTCTTGTTTCATTCTTTTATTCTTTTGTCTCATCATATCTGTAAATCCCAACAAACACTGAATCGTCTTATAACAAACATTCGAAAGTAAGTTATGTCATTATTACCGATATGTTATTAAAACTTTAAAACTTTGGTTTTTGAAAAAATCCCCCTCAAAAATTGACTCATTTATAAACATGATACCACGATTATAAAATGACCGTCTTTGAAAACTTTGTGAGGAATGGAGTGTTGAACACACAATTTTGAAAGATTTTAAATTGTCATTGAGAGATTCTTGAAAATTGTGTTCAACTTTTGAAAAACCACATGTTAGAAGACTTCTCTTCTAATGTTAAGGATAAGCGCACTAAAACGTACACATTCCTTTTCTTGAGCATAAAACTTTAAATGTCTTGTATAGACTGCTCAATTTTGAGAAAATTGCTTTTCTCGTTGTTAGGATAAGTTACCTTTATAGATAAACTTTCTTTTCTTTGAAATTCGGGTTATGCACTGATGTGTACATAAGCCATTAAGAAAATTAGAAATGACATGTTTTGAAACGTTTGAACTCTTGCTCGAACTTCTTTGACATACCCGTGATAATATTAATCGTTATTTCTAGGTACGTAAATGTTATCGATTCCAAGAGACATGTCGAGAAGATACTTTTTGGAATTTTTTGATTTTTTGATTTTGTATTTTCTTTTTAAACTTTTCTATTATTGTATTTGGTTTTATAGATTTTATATTTTTGTATTTTTCTTTTTCAAAAATATTTTCAAATCGATGTTTGATGACTATCAAGCAGAGTCTTTTGCCAGAACCTCCAGTTCTGCTGGAGTCAAACATCTCATACCAAGTCGTCTAACAAGATAATCAAACCTTTCTTATGAAAGAGCTTTCGTAAACATGTCAGCTAACTGGTTTTTAGTTCTGATAAATTACAGTTCAATTATACCACGTTCAATCTGTTCCTTGATAAAGTGGTAACGGACATTGATGTGCTTGGTACGAGAGTGATGCACAGGGTTAAAGGAGATGGTTATGGCTGACTGGGAGTCGCAGTACAATGGTATTCTGTTGTAGTTAAATTCATAATCCTTAAGATGTGTCCTCATCCACATTACTTGAGCACAACTCGCAGATAACACCATGTATTCTGCTTCTACTATGGACAATGCAGTGCAGTCCTGTTTCTTGGACATCCAACTGACTAGCTTTTCACCTAAGAATTGTATTCCTCCAGAAGTTCTTTTGCGAGTATCAAGACATCCGGCATGATCAACATCTGACAAAGCGGTTAGTTCAAATCCAGAATCCTTTGAATACTAGAGTCCCATGTTGATGGTTCCCTTTAAGTACAAAAAGATCCTTTTAACCTCTTTGAGGTGCTTTTCATTGGTCTTGCTTGATAACGTGCACAATAACACACTGCTTGCACAAATTCTGGTCTACTGGAAGTCAGATACATGAGTGACCCAATCATACTTCTATATCTTGTTGGTCTACTAGTGTTCCACTCAAGTCTGCATCCAACTTAGGTTTAGTAGCCATTGGTGTACCAATGCTATCACATTTATCCATTCCATGTTTTTAATTATTTCTAAAGCGTACTTGGCCTGATTGATAAAGATACTTTGTGGGGATTGGTGGATCTAAAGTCCTAAAAAGAATTTCATTTTCCCCATTAAGTACATCTCAAATCTACTGTGCATTAGTTTTTCAAACTTTTTTGATAATTTTGGGTTTGTGGACCCAAAAATAATGTCATCTACGTAAATTTGCACAAGTAGAATGTCTTCCCCTTATCTTATCGTGAATAGGGTGGGGTCGATAGTACCTTTAGTGAAACCTTTAGACATCAGGAATGTTGAGAGTTCATTATACCAGGCTCTTGGATCTTGCTTCAATCCATAAAGTGCATTCCTGAGACGGTAGACTTTTTTGGATGATCAGGATCAACGAACCCGTCTGGCTGATTGACATAAATCTCTTCCTTCAGTTGACCATTAAGAAAAGCCATTTTAACGTCCATCTGGTAGATAGGAAAGGATTTTTGTACAACGTAGGCAACAAAAATCCAAACCGCTTCCAAGGGAGCAACTAGAGCAAAAGATTTTATGAAATCAATACCCTCTTCTTGTTTATATCCCTTAGCTACAATCCGTGCCTTATTGCGAATTACAGTATTATATTCATCTTTTTTGTTCTTCCATAACCACTTTAGATTGATGACAGTCTTTCCAAAGGTCTTGTCGACTAGTTCCCAGACTGTGAGTCTGTCGAACTAATGAAGCTCTTTTTGCATTTCCTCGATCCATGCATGATCAGCCATTGATTCCTTAATGTTTGTCGGTTCAGCAGTACTCACGATAAGCGCGAACATGCACATTTTAGGATCTGCAGACAGTTGTCTTCTTGTCTGCACTAGCTTGGATAGATTTCCACGAATTTGTTCTAATGGGTGATCTTTAGTCCAATGGTAGTTGGAACAGTGTCGTTGGTAGAATGTATGTATATTTAAAGTATCAACATTGCGTGAGGAAGACTTAGTAACTTCTCGTACCGGTGTACATAATGGGTTGATAAATTCATATGGCTTAAATTGTGCATCTACTGCTTGATCAATGTTGTTTTCCTCAGCATTTATAGTTGTTGGTTGAATAATTAGTTCTATTGTAGGTTAAACATTCAATGTAGGTTGTGTGTCTTGTTGTTGAGAATTATCAGAGAAAGCGAAAGACTTTGACACACTTTGATTTCCTGCATTGAAATATTATTCGAACAAAGGACTGAATAGTAAATCCAACTCTTGTAATGAGGGAGCATTTGTGTCTGCTGGAGGAGAAACATTTGGAACCAGCTTTCAACTTGAAGGTTCATTGTTATGGTCTTGAATTCCGAGTTCTGAACTGTTATGATCAGAAGTCTTTTATAGTTGGGGTACGGGGCCGAAGTTGTCATAATACGACGCCATCGTCATTTCCTTGAGTTTATCAAAGTTGATATGAATGGATTCAACGATCATTTTTGTCCTCTTGTTACAGACTTTATATCCCTTTGACTGTGTAGAGTATCCTACCAAAATGTACGAATCCCTTTTCTCCTTCATCTTGTCAAGGTTTTCACCATATTTGGTTATGTAGTTGGTGCATCTAAAGATGTGAAGGTGTTTGAGAGTTGGTTTCCTGTCATTAATGATGTGATATGGTGTCTTTTTGTGTTTAGAAATGATAAGAGATCTATACTGGGTGTAGCATGCAGTTGCTATTGCTTCAGCCCAAAAGAATAAAGGAAATTTAGAAGTTGAATGCATTGTCCGAGCAGCCTCAACCAGAGTACCGTTACATCTTTCAACAATTCCGTTTTTTTCAAGTGTTCAAGCAATTGATGTTTGATGTTCAATTCCTTCTTCTTTAATGTATGCGTGGAGTGTCTTGTTCAAGAACTTTGTGGCTCTGTCAGTTCGAACAGTAATTACTTGAGCTTGAAGATTTTATTGAATCATCTTGAGAAAGTCTTTAAGTACTTATTGTGTCTCATCCTTGGATCTCAGAAAATGAGTCCAGGTGTATCGTGAGTAGTCATCAACAATCACCAGAATGTATTTCTTTCCATTCATGCTTTCAATCCGCATAGGACCACATAAGTCTATGTGAAGCAAATTTAACCGTACTTTAACACTTGGAACAGTCTTTGTCTTGAATGTACTTCTCTTTGCTTTACCCAATTCACATAATGAACATAGTTGATCCTTGGCATATTTTAACTTGGGTAGGCCATTCACAATATCATTGTTGGAAAGCAGGTTGATGGTGTCGAAGTTAAGATGAGAGAGTCTACGATGTCATAACCATGCTTGAGTTGGTGACGCCTTTTACATGAAGCAGATTGGAGTTGGTGAATATGTTTCTTAAAGAGAAATTGTGTAGAGATCAGATCCACGATTACTGATTAACGATTAAATTAACACCTTTATATATATGATATATAATAAAATATATATAATAAGTATAATCTAAAAATAATCAATGAAACCGAGAAGTAGTATAGAATATTCCCGGGTCGTTTATCCCCAACGAGGCTGGACTTGAAAATTGGTACAGTCAGAAAGTTGGAATTTGAATGGTATTAATGATTAAGAGGATTGGAAAGCTAAATTATCTACTAATATGCAAAAACGATTAAGAAAAACCTAAAAATTATGAAGAAAAAAAAGAGAGCACGAGCCCCAAACAAGGGGTCTAAAACCTAAAATCTTAAAAATTAACCCTACAAAGATTTTTTTACTTATAATCTACTCTAGGTGACTAATAATGAAGAATAAAAAAGACTAGACTGAAAACGGAGTTAAAACGAGCTTAAAAATGAGAAAACGAAAAGCGGGGTCGAAACCCGTTCTTTAAAAAGTAAAATTTTGCAAAAACGACCCTACGAAAGATTTTATATTTTTCCTAAGTAAAAAATGATAAAAGAAAATTTTGTAAAAAAGAAAAATATTTTTTTGACTTTTATTTATTTTTTTATGAATTAAAAACAGTTAAAAAGAGAATAAAAGATTAAAAATACTAAACGTTGATAAAACAATCTCAAAAAATACCAAAAAAATAGCTTATGTGATACTGGTCCTAGGAAAAATAAGAAAAAATTGGCTGGCTTATTGAATAAGCCAGAATAAGCTCGAAATGGGCTGATAAGTAAATAGGTCAAAGAGTGTATAATAATTAAATGTTGCAAGGAGTAATTGAAAAAGTCCCAAGGGCGAATGGTTAAGTGTGTGTGTTGTTGAACGAGAGGTGAGGGGTTCGAGTCCCACTTACCCACTTTTTTTTTGTTGCTACAGTAACTTTAAAAAAAAATTATACAAACTAATTAAGCACATTAAGGTGAACATTTTATATAACTACAACTAATTTTGAAAGCTTATAAATAAGCCAAAAAAGCTTAATTAAAACAGATAGAAATGCTTGAGTGGACAAAAGGCTTTTTAAGCTAAACTCTTGGCCTTTTTTATGACAATTAAGCAAAATGAAAAGAC
>BQNB010158609.1:0-15013 GCA_026074375.1 Tanacetum coccineum
TTGTTCCTTCACCCGATGTTTCAAAACCTCAAAAAGAACCCGAACAAAACCCGGAGACGTCAACGGAAAAAGTGCAAAACCCAAATTTGGAAAATACCGCACATGTCCCATCTCCGGGGGAAGAGGAAGAAGAATCCATTTTCATTGAGATTCCAAAATCAAAAGCAAAGAAAACCGTTAATGTTGAAATTCAAGATCTTAATTCTCTAAAACCAACGTCTAAACTTCCATATCCCGAGAGGATGAAAGTTAGAGAGAACGATAAACCAAGTGCTCAACATAGCCGATTTTTGAAGATGTTTAAACAACTCCGTTTAGAGATTGGATTGAAAGATGCTCTTGTCAAGATGCCAAAGTTTAACAAATGGTTAAGCAGTTTACTGAGGAACAAAGAGAAGCTTAAAGAAATCGCCATTACTACCGTAAATGATGAATGTTCCGTAATCATTATGAACAAAGTTCCCGAGAAGCTCGAAGATCCCAGAAAATTTCTTATTCCGTGTGCTCTACAAGAACTTGATAGGACTAATGCTTTAGCCGATTTCGAAGCTAGCATAAATCTTTTACCTCATTCTATCTACAAGCAACTTGGGCTTGGAGCTTTAAAGCCCACCCGAATGACACTCGAGCTTGCCAACCGTTCTGTTACACACCCAATGGGTATAGCCGAGGATGTTGTAGTTAGAGTTGATGGTTTCACTTTTCTTGCCGATTTTGTTGTGGTTAATTTTGAACCTGACCCGAGAGTGCCTATTATTTTAGGGAGACCTTTCCTTCGCACCGCAAAAGCTCTCATTGATCTATACGAGGAAAATTTAACTTTAAGAGTAGAAAGCAATGAACTTGTCTTTTAGGCTGAAAAATCTAAGAAAAGCAAGAATAAGCAATTTGCTCATGTTATTTCTGTCATTGATTTTTTGAAAGATGAGCCATTTAGTGGCAGTACCACTAATCATTCCGATGTTCTTCCTCCTAGTTCTTCTCCGGTGAAGACTAGTGAAAATCTTGAGGAGTTCGCCGATGAACTTACTTTTAACTCATTTCCACCAGTTAATGATGATTCAATTCTTAAAAATTTTCAAGTTTATTCAAACCCTCTTTTCGAATTTGATGATAACTTCACCTCCAGTAACGAAAATCCTCTCTTTAACGAGAAAGAAGAAGATGTTGAAAACAAGAACTCCAATGTTGCAGATTCCAATGAGCCGGTTTTACTTAACACACCTTTGTCCGATAAGGTTGAGTGTTCCGATCCAGAGGACGATATTGATGAGATCAATGCTTTTCTCTAATTTTGAGGAAGGTTATTATGATTCAGAAGGAGACGTAATTTTTCTTGAGAATCTGCTTAGTGATGATACCACCCATAATCTCGCTCCTGAAGTGATTTTCGATCATGAACCAAAACAAAATGAATCCATCCATAATACTTCGATTACTTTTTCTCCAAGGAATGATCCTCTTCACCATGAGTTCGCCGGTGAACTTTTAACACTTCCTTCGAGGATTGATAAGAATCATGTGGATTATCTTGTCTTATGGACAATTGCTTGTGAGATTTCAACTTCCCGGTCACCGGAAAATGTTCATGCTAATTCAAGTTCAATTATCGAATCTCGTATCCCCGTTGAGGATAGTGACCCCGTTCAAGAAGAGATCGATATATTCCTTGTTCTGGGTGATTTAATTCCACCAGGTGTTGAAAATGATGATTCCGAAGATGAAGATAATTCTACTTTCCTCCCCAAAAATGAGTCATCTATCCTTGAACCATCATCTCCTCATCCTCCGCCGGAACCCACCCAGAAGTTTGCTTAATTTTATAGCTATACGGCCTTGAAAATGATGATGATTTTATCAAGGCAGGAAATTGTTTTATCCCTAAATGTTGAAGATGTCAATTCCTTCACATTTGTCATTTGGACTTTTCTTCCATTTTTCACCTACCCCGAGGATTCTCCTTTTATTCTCTCTTTCGGGAGTGAGGATCTCGTTTTTGACCCCGGCATCTTCGTTTTGCATTTTTCTTATCTAGAGCCGGTGGTGTTTTCAATGGAAGTTTCTTATTCCAAGTATTGCTCTCCCTAAGGACGAATGAATTCAAGGATCGAGTCAAGCTATGTGACTCGGTTACCAAAAACAAAGCTCTTCGTGGGAGGCACCCCATGCTTATCCATTTTTTATTTAGCTTCTAATGTATTGTGAGGAGGCTTGTACTCTTCTGTTCTTTGTGTTTGTTGTTTGTGCTTGTGATTGTTTGCAGGATTGACCCAACTTTTCTGAAGACTCTCGTGTTCGGTGTTTTGTCCCAGTCCACTCGAGCTTCCTAGCCTTTGCTTGCCATTAGTTTGGGGAAATTCGATATCCTAAAGATTATTATCGTTTAACATTTATCTTTTAGCACACTTAATAAACGGCTTAAGATTTTTGTGTTACTTTCTTCATGTTTGAGTTATGCATTAGACTTTTTGAGTTCTAGTATGTGGTTTTTAAGACTTAGGCTAGGAAACATTGAGGACAATGTTTGATTCTAGTATGGGGTAGTATATCTTCGATATGATCTTACCTACTTTTACCCGTTGTTCTCACGTACCCTGTTTTCCCACCAAAATTTTAAAAAAAATATGAAAATTTTAAAATTTTCAAAAAATAAAATAAGTATTTTTTGTCACAATTTTGACTTTCTTGCTGGGTAAGAATAAGAGTAAATTTTGACTCGATCGAGGCGTGTTGAGCTTATCTTGTTCATTACTTAACTTTTAGGCTAAGCATTCGCTAATTCGCGAAGAACGAAAAATGATAGAGTTAATTATAAGTAGGATGCTAAACAAAGATTATTTAGAAATCTTAAGAGCTCATGTATGTAACTTGTTGCTTTTTCTCCCATAAGCTCGTAATCGGATTAATATACGTGTTGTTTTTGACATTAAAAACTTAAATTAAACATTTGTATGTAATATATATAGCAAAAAAAATTTTGTCTTAGGTTCAAATTTATACTTGGAATTTTCAAAAAGAAGTCTTTCTTTAAATAAATAAAAAAAATGATGATAAAATGATAAAAAAACAAATATAATAATAAAATTTGTGGGTTGATAAAAGTTTACTACCTCTTGTCGGCTCACAACCGATGTGGTAGTCTTCTAAAGTAAGCCCATAGTAAGAATAAAAATCCGAGACTGATAAAAGTTTGCTGCATCTTGCCGGCTCACAACCGATGTTGCAGCCTTCTAAAAGGTCGAGGGTTACAATTGCATAAATATCTAAATAATTAAGTTTAAATTAATAAATTGACTTCTTTTTGTTAAATTCAAATATGCTTTTGCACTGGACTATTATTATTTTTAAGCTTGAATAAATCGTGAACTGTGAAGTTTATAAACCTAAGGTCCGTGAGTCCCGATACTAGTCTCTGTGGGGTGTCAAAAGCCTGGTCACTTAGCCGTAAGGTTGGGATGTGCCGAGACGAAAGTCGCTACATGAGATGATCTCGCCTTTAAACTCATTATTCTAAGGAGGAACGTAAAGCATAGTATGTCGCAAAAAGTTGATCCATGGTTGAAATTCAAGATAGCACACTCACTTAAGATATAATAAATGTCGGGAGTTAAAAAGTTGCAAATATGAGTAGTGCTAGCATCCTTACTGATATTTAGCTATGATTTTGTTTTAAGCTTGGTTTGGATAAGTGAAAAGTCGGGAACGATGAATTTATCCTTTTTGGGGCATTCTCGGAATCAAAATGCATCTTGTTCTATGATCCCTAACAGTTATGGAAATAACGAAAGTCAAAATTATCGCAACTATATTATTAATATTAAAAAAATGAAAAAGTTTTAGAAAAATGAGAAATCGGGGTGTTTTATAACTTGTGATCTCTTAACTTTATCCACAAAAATCTTTGCTACTTTTCAAAGGTTTAGTTTGGGGAAGTTTTGAGGTATTTGGTTATAAGGCATATAACATTGCGTGAGGACACGCAATCGCTTAGTTTGGGGAATTTTGATATGTGTGAAAACACATATCCGTTTTATATCAAAATAGACCCTAAAAGAGAAAAAACTTGTGCATAAACAGGCTTGTATATTGTATTTTGGTCTTTGTGTTGTGTAGGTGCGGAATATCTGCAAAAATCATAAGGAAAATGGTTAAAACCGGGCAAACACGAACACGGGAATGGAAGAGCACACAAAAAGCCGGGAGGAAGCTATCAAAGTCAAACCTTAGTCAAAACTTTCAGTCAACTTAGTCAACCCTTGGTCAAAGTCACAACAAGACAAAACCCATCTAATTTCTAAATCAGCCCTCAAGATAATCCAAATTGCAAAAATAGCCTTAAAGCCCTAACGGTGTTAACTTCTATTAAAAGAAGTTAACACCCGTTAACTATTATTTAACAAAAAACCTTACACTCGTTAATCCAAGCCCAAAGCCAAAAACTTTACCCTAGCCCAAAACTTTACCCCAATAGCCCAAGTCAACTACCCAGTCAACTCCCTTACCCCTTCAGTTAGTTAAACTACTGTAGATCATCTCCCCCGATTTAACCATTCAGTCAAAATCATAGGGCTTTTACCAATTAAGGGGTAAGGAGGGCAATTCAGGTGTGATAGTACACGCTGGCAGGGTAAAATGTCATCCAAGCTCTCTCATTGGCCAATACCTACAAAGGAGGATCACGGATTAGCAAAAGAAACACACAAGGATGGATAATTTACACTAACCCTACTCTCAAAAGAATCAAGCCTGACACACGGATGCCACGTTAGCAATCCGTGTGTTCCAAAATTTAATCTAACGGTGGACACTAGAGATCCAATGATGAGCAAGGTTGGATGGACAGGATTGGAGGAGCGTCTAACAAACTCAGGCTCCTAGAAGCTTCATCAACAGGCTATTTATAGCCTCACATTCTCACACACAAAAATGAGTTAATTTTTAGCTTTTAGATTTTTAGGAAATTTAGCTTAAGCTTTTAAGTTTTAAGTAAATGTAATTTTCATTTAAACTTTTGTAATTTTCTTTTAAGTAAGGTTTTCCATGCCGTTTTAGGTTATGAAATTTGTGTTTGATTTAATAATTTTGTCAATTGATCTCTATAAGATCTAGTGATTGTGTAAGGCACAATAAGATCTTATAATGCTCTCACAAGTCTATATGCTTGTGATGAGCTAAATTCAGTCCTATTAATTTTATTAAACACTTATATCAGCTTAATACTTTGATTATTGGACTCTTAAAATTATTGGACTCTTAAGCTTATGGAAGCGAAGCTAGCAAGGGATGAGCTTCCAAGGACTTTTACTGGCTTATCTTTGATAAGCCAGAGCTGTTGATAAGCTTTTTGAGCAAATTTTGCCTTTGATAAGCTAAGGTTTAAGTAAGTTCTCTATTTACTATTTTGTTTTTAAATTCCTAGCTTAAATTTGCTTATTATTTGCCTACTATGCTTATCTCGTTATTATTTGAGTTTATTCGCCTCTGTGTGCTTATTCATCATATTTAGCTATCTGTTTTAGCTTTTTATAGTATAGCTTATAATTTGTCTTAACTTGTCTTAAAAATTATAATAAAAAACCAAAAATAGTGTAGCTTATTGTTTACTGGTCTTATTATTATGCTAGGATTGCTTATTAGGCTTATTATAAATTGTGCATTATCTGGTTATCAAATTATGTTCATTAGATTTCAAGTTTGCTTGTTTAAATGAAAGTTGCCATAGTTAAAGGGGTGTTTGGATTAATGAAGTTTGACCTTCATAAGTCAAAATAAGTTTGTGTTTTCAATTTGGTCAGCTTCATTTTCATAATTAAATAAGTTTTAAAAGGTTTTGATTCATTAGTTTATGTTAGAAAATTTTGAGGCTTATTCTCTTTGTTCTACATCAGGGGAATTTTCCTTTCCTTTCGCCTTGTTAAATTTTGATCATGCCTCATTGAAGCTGGGATCTTGTTTGTGTTGAGTTTGAACACACTCATTGAGAGTGTCTAGTGCAGGATTGATAAACTTGGTCACCTGCAATATTGGTTTTGCCTCTTTGCCATTTGCATCAGATGACACCACTGCTGTCTTAAATGCAGTGGTTTTTGATCATAAATTAGGATAGCTAAATTTGGTTTTTTGCTTTTAAAATCATTAGGGTTATTGTTAACAAAAGGTTAATATATGGTTTTAAAACTTGTTTTTCATATTTAAGCTTATTACATAGGATAAATCAGCTTTTAAAGTTCAATAAAAAAAACCTCAAAAAGCCAAAAACAGTAGTAACTAAAACTTAGCTTTTAAACTTAGATTTCTAGCTTATAGTATTAGTTTTTATCATTTATATTTGTAGCTTATTAATAGAGTAATTAGATTTCAAAAGCTCAGCTTCTGTCATAGCTTATTGAGTTTTTTTAGCTTATTTAGATTTTGAGTTTTTAGTGCTTATTTCTGAGTTTGTCATTTAGATGGTTAAATTTAGTTAGCTTATAGTATTTTTAGCTTAAGTAGCTTTTCAAAATTAGTTGCTATACATTATTAGCTTTCCAGAACAGCTTTTAGAATTGAAATTGAGCTTAAATTGAGTTGTGTGCAAGCATTTAAATGAAAATTAGCTTTTTGGCCCTCAAAGGCTCACTTTCTGAAAACAGCTTCTTAAAAAGCTTTTAGTGAGCTTAATTTTGGTTTGAGCTTATGTTAGCTTTATTAAAGTTGATTAAAAAGAGTCATTAAAAACTTTGTGCTTTTAGTTTTACAAATTAAAAAAAATAAAAAAAGGGAGTTACTTCAGACTTGAACCCCCGACCTCATACACATAACCTTTATAACACACCACACACAAACAAACTCACTAACGCTGTGCCATTGGGTCTTTTTCATAAGACTCTTGCACAATCTATTTCTTATACTCATTTTCCCCTTATAAGCCTAATAAGCTGTTTTAGCTTATTTCGCAGCTTATTTGATAAGCTGTGCTTATAAGTTTATTTTTCCTAGGATTTAATTAGTATAAGCTAATTTCTGTAATTTTTCTAGAATTTTTAAAGTTCGTTTAGTATTTTTAAACATTTATTTTCGTTAAAAACTTTAAAAAATCATAAAAATTAGAAAAATAATCAAAAAAATATAAATCTCTTTTAGAAAATTTTCTTTTATCATAAAGTTCATAGGAAAATTAGTTTTGCTTTCGTAGGGTCCAAATTGCAAAATTTCATTTTTTAAAGAACGAGATTCGTTCCCATTTCATTTTTCTTGTTTTACGCTCATTCTTAACTCAGTTTTTTGTTCTAGTTTTCTTTAAACTTACTTTTTTATTCAATAGAGTTCCATTTAAAAGAAAATTTTAAGTTAGGTTTATTTTTAGTAATTTAGGGTTTTTGACCTTCATTTTTAGGGTCCCGTTTTGCGTTTTTAGTTAAATTTTGGTTTCCCGTTATTTGTCTTTATGCTTAATTGTTAGAATTTGTTAATTTTAATTGTTAGGAGTAGTTTATCAAATCATCTATTGGTTCCAATTCAAATCATTGTCCGAGCATCAAACGTGAATTCAATTTCACAAGTCGTTGGGGGATAACGACCCGGGAATCATACTTCCCAGTTTATATACGTATTATATTTATATATATTTTTGTGAAGATTTTCCTCTTTTCCATTTGTACTAAAGGGGATAATTGGTTAATTTTCCATTTTATATTATATATTTTTTTATTACGTATAAATAGATTCCGAGAATCAATTTCCATGAACCATCTCTAATAAGTATTCCTTGAGCTCTATATGTTTCCTTCTTCTAGTTATGACTTCTTCGTTTGCTTTCCAAATATGCAAGGACTCATCATACTTGATCTTGATGTTTAATTACGAGTACTCCTTTAGCTAATTGTGCATCAATTAACCGTACAAAATCCGATATTGGCCAAGGTCATACAAGCAACAACCGTCTCTTCACCATTGTTAGATTGCAAACACTAAGGGTTCCATAACTTTTAGTTGAGTATTGTAGTGACGGTTTGCGCTTCGCGGGATTTATTTAGCAAATGCCACAATTATCACGCATGCTTAAGGAATTCACATCGTATACGAATATCACAACCAGATATTGTAGCTTTTCCAAGACTTACAATACAACAAATCATGGAATGTAATAAATATCTTTTAGCAACTTTTGTTCACCATTTTCCCTTGGAACAAAATAGAGCCCTTTCCTTTTATTCTTACACACGAACCATCTCCGAACTTACAAGTCCAATTTTATTTCTTATTTAGTTAAGAAATAGTAAGTGTAATTATCTTATCATGCGATGTTGACTATTGGTCAAAGTACCATACATCGTCTTTCATTCGGTATTTGATAGCTCTTTGGTCGGATTGATTATTTTATTTCATTCATGAAAGGAGTTCTTTAATATGGTCTCATCATAAGAACCCCCTTTCCTTCCATCATGATTTACATCTTGCTCTTGTGTCTCATAGGTTTTCCTCTTAGTCTTGTTTTTTATTGGTCATCTGAAATAAAAGTGTCCAAACTTATCACAACAGTAACACTTTATGTGTGAGCACGTGTTGCTCCTTTTGTTTACCCTTTTGCCAATTATCTTCATGGTTTTTCGAGGAGTCACGTTGACCTTGGTTTTGAGAGTTGCCTCGACCACGTCTGCTGCTCCTAGAGCCTTGACACACTTGAGAGTCACGAAACCACATCCTCTCCTTATGCTTGAGTCACTATCCCTGTTGGAATAATTCATCCTAGCATAAAGCAATTTCTCTTGAAAATCATTTGCCTTATCTTCTTGTTTGGCTCTTTCTTCGTACGCTTTCAATCATCCAACCACATCCTCGTAACCATCGTTTTAAGGTCTAAAATTGTTAAGGGCTGGCATCGATTTGGACTTGAAGTCTAGGAAGCTTGTGAGAAAATAACTTCTTAGCCACTTGTGTTCCGACATGACCCCCTACTTTTCCTCCAAGCATGGATGACTTAGAAGCAATTCCCAATAATTCGCATGGCATATGCGTCTATACTATCGTTATCTAACATCTTCATATTCTCAAACTCCATAATTAGGGTTTGAAGCCTCGCCTCCTTTACACGGTCGTCAATAAGGGTTTCGAGTTTTATTGCTTCACTCATTCCTTTTTGTGATTTTCAAATTACCGATTTGCAAACCAAGCTCTTCTGGAAATGATTGAAACAATAAACCTTTCACAATGTTATTTTTCTTGCTATTGGCTAAGCCTGGGTCTCTCCAATCCCAGATATCCATAAATTCAAAGAATACTTCCATAGCGTACTACATATGTGTAGTTATATTTAGACGTCAATATCGACATTGGAAACGTCAAATGCTAGTATCCTATTACATGAGTTTAAGGTTTTCCACCACCATCACAAAACCTTTTTCTTGATCGAGTATTATGTTTGTAATGGGAGAGCAATCTAGCCCATTACTACCACGGCTTAAATTCTTCATTGGTTCGTATTTAACACGGGTAGGCCTATCAACGGTTTCAAGATTGTTCCTACCAAAAAGCCAACTTTCCTATGAGACAATCCATAGGTCAAAGACTATTTCCAACTCACTTGATAGTAAAACCAAAAGATACAGACTGGTCAGAAACAAAACAAAACGCAATTAGTTTCTAATAGCCCAACAGCTCAAATCATTAGTTTTATACACGCTACTTAATTAAGTCCAGCTGATTTAGAATTTTCACGCAACTTAAAAACTACAACTCTCACTGGTTTTAAAGTCGACTTTTCAGTTAGTTTTGTTTTGGTAACCATGTTTCGACACCATAGGCGATTAATCTTACGGCGATTAGAACCCACAACCATACAGACTCAAAATATGATAGGGTTTTATTTAACCCTAAATCATTGTATCTAAGGTTCTCCTCTAACGTTGTTTCATATTGAGACTCTAATAAGCAGATGACGGATTGCTGATTGTATCCCATATTCGCAGCAACAATGTTTCACGATCCAATAACCTTTTCTTGATACCAATTGATGGTATATAAGAGGACCGCAACACAAAGCAGAACAAGAATAACATGACTTGAAAATAGATTAACATGAACACCAGGTGATATCCCTAAACAAGCAACATTTATTATTGGAAGGAATCTTGACTCAAAAACTTCATTTCAGTACAATATGAATCTCTACCCTTCATGGTATATATAGACTAACCTATACACGTTAGACTATAACTAATATTACATTAAACCTATTTTAAATAGATAAATACTAATAGATTAGGAATACTTTAGACTAGTTGAACTTGCACTCCAACTATGACTTCTGATATTTGACAACATGCATAAGGACATTATACAAAATTATCAAAATTTACGCCAACATCCGACAAGATTATGTAAATTGGTTGAATATAAGTCAAAATAAACATTTCATTTTTGGATTTCATATGAATAAAAAAATTTAGTTTGTTAGTGTGCATGGTGAAGGTGAAAAACGTTGGAAAACGTTTAGACCAATGAACTTTTACTACTTAATTACTAAAATGTGGTTGTTTGCTTCGCTGTCTTGATCAAAAAAATACCAATTTATCACATGCAAGAAGCAAAGTTGAATAAATGTGTACAATGTAGTATGTTGTTACAGGAAGTTATGAGAACTTAGGATCATGTTTTTAATTATAAGCTTTTCTCTACAATGGTTATAATAGATTTTAAAGTATAATACTTTCATAAGCTACAAAAATTTAATAGTAACTTTGAGTATCTTTTAAGAAATAGCGTTTTATTTTTTTATAAAATTTAGATCCCTCTCATGTTTAAATTGAACTTGAGAAGTCATGTTGAGTTTTTTTGTGAGTAAGAAAAATAGTAAAATCATGTATTTGTGAGGGTACTTTTTTTTAATAATAAATAATTTTTTCTCTCAAACAAGTCTAACATGAACTGTACATGCTTAAAACTTGAACATGAGAGGATCTAAATTTTATAATAAAATAAAACCTATTTCTTTACTAAGTTACTCAATGTACTATTTAATTTTTTGGAGCTTATGAAAGATTATACTTTAAAATCTATGATAACCTTTGTAAGAAGCTTATTATTAAGAAACATGATCTTAAGTTCTCATAAGCTTCTGTAACAATCATACTCATTGTACACGTGTTATCATCTTTGCTCTTGCATGTGATAAATTGTTTTTTTACAACAGCGAAGCAAACAACCACATTTTAGTAATTAAGTAGTAAAAGTTCATTGGTCTAAACGTTTTCCAACGTTTTTCACCTTCACCATGCACACTAACAAACTAAATTTTTTTATTCATATGAAATCCCATAAAATGAAATATTATTACTTTATTTCAACAATATACATAATCTTGTCGGATGTTGGAGAATTTTTGATATTTTGGATATGGCTTATGCATGTTGTCAAATATCAGAAGTCATAGTTGGAGTGCAAAAAGTTTCAACTCGTCTTATGTATTTCATAATTCTATTAGGTATTTTATTATTTTAAATTAGGTTTAATGTAATCTTAGTTATAGGTTCTAACGTGTATAGGTTTAGTTTATATATTACCATGAAGGGTTAGAGATTCATATTGAAATGAAATTGAAGTTCTGTGAGTCGTTTCTTCAGTAAAAATGTTGCATGGTTTAGGCGAGAACTGGTTGTTCAGTTAATCTATTTTCAAGTCATGTGATTCTTGTTTTTGCCCTTTTTGTGTTGCGTGTCTATGACTATTCATCAATTGGTATCAGAGAAAAGGTTAGTGGATTCGTGTAACATTGTTGATGCGTATATATGGGATACAATCAGCAATCCGGTCATATGCTATTAGAGATCTTAATATGTAATCAACGTTGGAGGGAGAACCTTAGATACAACGATTTGGTTAAATAAAACCATAATGATTTGAGTCTGTATGGTTGGGGGTTAAATCCCGTAGATTATTCGGCTCCTTTGTGGCGTAAACCATGGTTAACAAAACAAAATCTAACTTGAAAGCTCGACTTTTATAAACAGTGAGAGTTGTAGTTTTTAAGTTGCGTGAAAATTCTAAATCAGCTGGACTGTTTAAGTAGCGTGTATAAAACTAATGATTTGAGCTGTTGGGCTATTACAAACTAATTGCGTTTTGTTTTGTTTCTGATCAGCTTGTATCGTTTGGTTTAATATCAGTGAGTTGGAAATAGTCTTTGACTATGGATTGTCTAATATGATAGTTGGGCTTTTGTTTAGGACAATATGGGGAAACGTTTGATGGCCTACCCGATGTTTAATACGAACCAAGAAGAAATTTAAGCCGTGTAGTAATGGGCTAGATTGGCTCTCCTTTACAAACATATTCTCGATCAAGAAAAAGATCTGGGATGGTGGTGGGAGAAACCTTAAAACTGCATGTAAAGGATACTACTTTGACGTTTCAATGTCCGATATTGACGTCTATAAACTACACATATGGAGTATGCGTATGGAAGTATTTCTTGGAATTTATGGAGTCTGGGATGTGGTAGACCCAGGCTTAGCCAATAGCAAGAAAAATAACATTGTGAAAGGTTTATTGTTTCAATCATTTCCAGAAGACTTGGTTTTGCAAATCGGTAATTTGAAAACCGAAAAGGAGATGTGGGAAGCAATAAAGACTCGTAACCTAGGGACTGACCGTGTAAAGGAGGCGAGGCTTCAAACCTTAATTATGGAGTTTGAGAATATGAAGATGTTAGATAACGATAGTATAGACGCATATGCCGCGAAGTTTTTGGGTATTGCTTCTAAGTCAGCCATGCTTGGAGAAGTAATGTCGGAACACAAGTTGGCTAAGAAGTTTCTCACAAGCCTTCCTAGACGTCATGTCCATATCGTGGCAGCCCTTAAGCAAGTTTTAGACCTTAAAACGATGGGGTACGAGGATGTGGTTGGATGATTGAAAGCGTACGAAGAAAGAGCCAAACAAGAAGATAAGGCAAATGATTTTCAAGAGAAATTGCTTTATGCTAGGATGAATTATTCCAACAGGGATAGTGACTCAAGCATAAGGAGAGGATGTGGTTCGTACTCTCAAGGTTGTGGTCAAGCTCTTGGTCACAGACGTGGTCGAGGCAACTCTCAAAACTAAGGTCAACGTGACTCCTCGAAAAACCATGAAGATAATCAGCAAAAGGGTAAACAAAAGGAGCAACATGTGCTCACACATAAAGTGTTACTGTTGTGATAAGTGATGGACACCTTTATTTCAACGATGACAGATAAAAAATCAAGTCTTTGAAGGCAAACCTTAGTGAAGCACATGAGGCAAGATGTTAAATCTGAGGGATGGTTATGTATTGCTTTATGATCGAAACCATATTAAAAGAAAGAAAGCTTTCATGAATGAAGGAAAAGTACAATCCACCAAAAAGAGAGAGTCACAAATACCGATAGAAAGACGATGTATGGATTCTGTGACAATAGTGCAAGAATAGCTAATGATAAGTAATTACTCTTACTTTTCTGAATTAAATAAAAATATAATTGGACGTGTTAGGTTCGTAGATGGTTCGTGTGTAAGAATAAAAGGAAAGGGCATTATTTTCTTCCAAGGGAAAAGGGTGAAGAAAAGTTGCTAAAAGATATTTATTACATTCCCGTGATTTGTAGTATTGTATGTCTTGGAAAAGCTACAATATCTGGTTGTGATATTCGAAGTTTTTAAATCTTTGATTCGAGTTGGGAACTTACTAATGGATAATACCTCAATTGAAGGTATTATTTGTTGGTGTTCTTTTACTAACTTTGTTTATTTTATTTTTTTATGGATAATTTTTTATATTTTTGAAAATTTTTTATTCTTTAAATGATAATTATACTAAAAAGAAAAATATTTTTTTACTTTTTATTTTTTTTATATTTTATATTTTATATTTTTTTGATTTTTGATTTTTTAACAAAAACAAAACTTTCAAAAATGAAAGGGTCTTCAAATCACGTTCAACAAACTTCAAACGAGAGAATCTTAATCACAAATCCCCGGCAACGGCGCCAAAAATTGGTTCGTCAGAATCTATACACGTAAAAATATAATATATATAATACGATGGAAAATTACCAATTTACCCTTGAGGACAAAGATAAAAGGAAATTCTTCAAAATGTATATAATATAATATAATACGTATATTAACCGGGATGTATGATTCCCCGGGTCGTTTCCCCAATGATTTATGAAATTGAATCCACGTTTGATGCTCGGACAATGATTTGAATTGGAAATAAGGAATGATTTGATTATCTACTTTTTAAAAGTTAAAATTTCACAAAATCTAACAATTAAGTAAGAAGACAAATAACGGGAAATCAAAATTTAACTAAACACGCAAAACGGGACCCTTAATCGGAGGTTAAAAACCCTAAATTCCTAAAAATAGACATAACTTAAGTTTTTCTTTTTAAATAGACTCTATTTGACTAAAAAGTAAGTTTAAAGAAAACTAAAACAAAAACAGAATTAAAATGAGCGTTAAAACACTAAAAACGAGAACGGGAACGACGAAATTTTGCAAATTAGATCCTACGAAATCAAAACTAATTTTCCTATGAACTTTATGATAAAAGAAAATTTTCTAAAAAAGATTTATATTTTTTTGATTATTTTTCTATTTTTTATGATTTTTTAAAGTTTTTAATAAAAATAAATGTTTAAAAATACTAAACGAACTATAAAAATTCCAGAAAAATTCCAGAAATTAGCTTATACTAATTAAAACCTAGGAAAAATAAGCCCGAGATCACATCTTATCAAATAAGCCATGAAATAAGTTGAAACAGCTTAATAAGCTTATTGGGCTAAAATGAATATAAAGAATTGATTGTGCAAGAGTCTTATGAAAAAGACCCAAGGGCACAGCGGTAGGGAGTGTGGTGTGTATGTTTATAAAACGGTTGAGGTGTTGAGGTCGGGGGTTCGAGTATGAGTAACACCTTTTTTTTTGAAAACTAAAAGCACAAAGTTGTTAAGGACTCTTTCTTAAACAACTTTAATAAAGCTAACATAAGCTCAAACTCAAAATTAAG
>BQNB010158610.1:3620-15013 GCA_026074375.1 Tanacetum coccineum
CCCAAACCACCTCCCAAGTACTCCACAGCTCACTCTCACCACTTCCCACCTCCCTAGTGCCCCTATAACTCTTTCTCAGCCAAAATCACACAACCCAAAGTTCCCATCCATGGCTGAGAATGGTGCAAAGCAATCCAAGGGCTAGGAATGGATGAGGGCCTTTCTACACTCGCAACAAACACAGCCCAAGGGCTTTAAGCCTCTATAAAAGAAGAGAGACCAAGCCGAGACTCAGACACCAATTTTTTATGTTTTCTAGCTTAATTTTATTTCCAAGTCTTTCTTTTAATCTTTTAAGTGTACTCAGTTGTTTTTAAAGCTTTATGATTGTAATCTTTCTGTTTTTAATAAAAGTTAAGAATTTTTTGCCATTGCCAATAATTTGAATTCTCATGTAACCCTTTTGAACTCTATTTGTCTTGTATACCAATGGTTTAAAGTTGTTAAACCTCACTAGTACTCACCTTTCTCAGCCTTCCATTTACTAAAAATCAATTAAAAACGTTTTTTTTACAAATTAAGGGGGTGTTTGGGTTAGACCTTAAAATGGGTCAAACTGGGTTTTCCATGGGTGAACACCACTCAGCCAACTTTGGCTGAGTGTGTAGGGTTTATTAGGCCAGTTTAATCACCAGCTTTAGTTTAAAAATGAAATTTTTAAGGTCCTTGACCTTCTGTCAAAGATTTATAAGCCAAAGTGAGCTTATGGGCTTAAGCTGTTGAAACAGCTTAAGCACCACATTTCTTATGTTCTTAGAATCATAAAAAGCTAAAAAAGGGCACCCCTTGTTCTGTCATTCACCAAATGACCAAGTAAAGTAGTGTACCCAAATGCCATATTTTTGAAAAAGCCCCAAACTCAAGCCCCTTTATCAGCATGATTTAATCCATTTTATTAGCTTAAAATTGGAACTTAAGCTCATTTTCAGCCCTTGTAAATCTGTTCTTGGTTGGTTTTGGCTAAAAAGCTTTTAAGAGCTTATCTTCATAAGCCCAAAATAAGCCCTTTGCCACTGCCTGTTTGCCTTCCCCTGGTGCTAGCACCAATTTTAAGCCCCACTTTTCTAGCTTATTTTAAATTAAGCCATAGGTTATTATGGCCTTTTAGCATAGCTTATAGGTAGTTCTTTTAGGTTCAGCAGCTTATTTGCCTTAGATAGCTCCTTAGCTTAGCTTAAACCTAGCTTAAAGTCCACTTTTTTCTGTTTTTCCTTTTAAAACTGTCAACATAAGCTTAAGTCTCTTTCAGCTTATTTTAGGGCTTATTTAGATAACAATAGCTTATTTAAGATTCCCCTTAGCCTTATTATCTGTTTTCTTTAGTTTTCAGCTTATCTTGTGAGCTTCAGCCCCAAAAAGAAAGAAAAATAAGCTAAAAAGCTTATTTAGCTTTTGCAGCCCCAAAAGCTCACACTTCTGGCTTATTCTTTGAGATTCAGCTTATGTGCCTTTTATGAAAAATGTTCCCCTTAAGCCCCTTAATAAGTTTGCTTTTATAAGTTTTCAAAAATAAGCACTTTGGACCCACCTTGCAATCGGGGTCCACTTCAGGGACCATTTGTGTAATTTCCTCTTTTAAAGTTACAACTGTTAGTCCCTGTGGTTAGTTAGCCTGTTACCCCATTAGTCCTTGTGTCCTTTCACTGTTAGTCCTTTAGTTATAACCACAGTTAGTTTATTTAATTTAAATAATTAAATTAGGTTAAAATTTAATTAGTTTAATTACTTTAATTATAAACAGTAACTTTTGGGCATTTTTATATTTTTAGAATTGTTAACTTTTTCTTTATTTTATTTTATTTTTTCAGAATTTTTATAACTTTTATTTTTTGTCTTTTTCTATTTACTTAGTTTTAATTAGTATTTAATCTTTAAAAATTCATAAAAAAAAAAAATTAATATAAAAAATATATTTCTTTTTTACAAATTTTCTTTGGTCATTTATGTCTAGGAAAAAAATAAAATTTAGTGTATTGCATAATTTTTCTTAAATTTCAGTCTTAGACCCGTTTTACGGGAACGGTTTTACCGTTTCTGTTCGTTTTACATTCAAAACTACCTCCTTTTAGTTTCTAGTTTTCTTTATTTTTCAAATTAAGTTAATTAGAATTTAATTAGATTTTCAATTTAAATTAGCATTTATTTTTCTAATTTTAATATTAGGGTCGCCCGATTACCTGATTCTGTTCCCCAATTTAATTAAGATTTAATTTCTAGATTTCCCAATAATTAATTATATTCCCAATAAGTTTAAGTTCTATTCATATCTAACTAAATTGTATTCCCGATAGTTTTTTAAGATCCTCATTTACTTTGCTTGTATTCCCGTAGAATTAAAAATTAATGTTTAATTTAATTAATTTTAAGTTGTAATTATATCATTGATTCCCATCATATATCTTCAATCAGTCAATTTTCTCATCAAACCAGAGCACTTTCAATTGCAGCCTCGTTGGGACATACGACCCGGGAATATCTCTTCCGGAATCTTTTTATTATTGATTCTCACTCACATATTTAATCTCTTTGTGTAGCTTTTGACCTTTTCTTGGTTTTAAGGGCATTTGGTTGAGATTTGCATTTGAGTTGTTTTATATACGATACATCCGACGAATCCATGAGACAACCCCAAAATTCCCAAAATAATTTTTCAAACCCACCTAACCGGTTCCAACCCAACGGTTCGATCTCGAACCGTCCCTTCAACAACAATCCTCGAAGCTTTAACAATTAATCAAATCTAGAAGGATTGGTATCCAATTTCATGGCATCTAAAGACGCTAGATTGTCCAAGTTTGAAGCCGATTACAAAAAACAACAACCGTAGATGACCAACAAAATTGACACAGTATTTAAGGCCATCACCAATCGATTGGCAGGACCACTACCTAGCAACACAGTTAAGAACTCAAAACTGAGTACTTCTCCAGTTTTGTCTGCTCGTTCTTACCCAACTGAAGAACCATAATGCTCAACCCATATACATGGTTCGATCAACACTATCACGATACATCCAAAGCAATAAAACGACTTCCGTGATAGCATGGCTGAGGAAGAAGAGCAAGAAAGAGAGGGCGACCCCGAAGACACCAACACTATTGCATACATTGAAGAACGAAGAGATACACCGCTGTTGGAGCGGAAAGACATAACTGATGTTGGTAATCTAGGATCTAACAAAGATGGCGAGGGAATTGAATGGTTAGATGTTGAAGAACCTCTAGATTTAGTTGACACAAGTGAGGAATCGGTTTATGAATTGTTGATTAAGGAAATGCCTAAATGCTTACTTAATTATGACTTTAGGATCAAAAAGGATGACTCAAGAAACCTTAAAATTCCTTGCATGATAGGTCATAAATTCACTGCTAACGCATATTGATGTTGACCTACCCATGAACATCATGTCCTTGGTCTATTATAACTCTATTAGAAAGAATGGATATGAGTATAGAGGAAGAAATTTTGTAGGATTAGGAAGGGACATGCACGTATTTGTAGGAAATATGAGTTACGTCATAGATTTCACCATTTTGGAAAATATTGAGACTAACATCGACCCTAGCTTGTCACACGTGATCTTTGGATGACCCTTCATTGAAATCGCCCGCCTGGCTATAAATAGGAAACACGGGTTAATGACTTTCACGGACGAAACTAAAGAGATCACTTTAAAATAAAGGTTTTAACCATATAAGTAGAACCCAGAGAGGAGCGTATTGTCCATCAGAGGGTCATGTACTTATTATCGAACTAGGGTAATAACCCAAATAAGGACACTATGATAGAGGATGTAGGAAGCCTTCGACTTAGAAGATGGGTTTTATAGAGACACCATCAATCTTGGACCCGAGTATGCGACTGGAATGGATGATGAAGGAGAAGTCACGTAAGGACGTGTGACTTCGAGTCTAGCTACAAGACTCGTAAATAAAGAAAAGCGCTTTTTGGGAGGCAACCCAATATTTACTTTTCCTGCAAATAGGAGTGTCTTGTGTTTTAATTCTTTATTGTTTGTTTTATTATGTTTGAAATATTTTGTAATCATGCTTTGTTTGTTCATAACTTCGTCTTAATTTTAATCAAGAGGTATTTTGCAACAAAATAAGTGTAGGGGAAATATCCGGTTTTTAGAACCAATTCAAACATTTAAAAAAACAATTAAATACGCAAACAATTAAACACACAAATATACAAGCAAATATACAGAATATACAGAATTATACACTAATCTAAATTACACTAATCCTAAGGGTTAGATCTAATCTAATGTTAAAAACCAAAATATCAAATAAAAATCAAGATTAATTTTCACTCCCCGGCAGCGGCGCCAAAAACTTGATGTGTCGTTGTGTGGTTGTAAATTATGATTCAAGTTTTAAATTTATATTTTGCCGACTTAACCAAAAACAACACTTTAACGGGCAGTGTACCCGGTCGGTGGTAGTTTCGTGGTAAGTAGGGTGTCGATCACTAAGAGCGAGAAACACTTTCAATTTATTAATACTTTGGTTTTTCTAATCTAAGTTAGTCTAATCTATGTTAAACCTATGCTAAACCTATGTTAATCCTAAATCTAATGGATAAGAGGGGTTTTTCAGTCATAGAGACTGGCACGAGTTTAGTGGTGACTAAAATCAATTCAAGACACTAAAACACACGCAAGCAAATTAATAAAAGATAAAAGAGCGGTCTAGCCAAATATAAGAAAACTGTATTAACAGTTATTAATCTAATCAGAACGTTGGTTTGTTTACTAAGTGCAATGATTACTTATCTCGAGGTGGCATATCAATCTTAGGATTAAGGCGGTAGTTCATCCTTAAACCTAGACACGTAGAATTCTGTCACAATTAAAAGCATCCGCATAAAGCATCCTTATTTGATGATTATAATATATCTTAGGGATTAAAGCAATGGTGATCTTGTTAAACCCTAGATCATAGAGACTTTACCTACTTACTACTTAATGGCAATTCATACACTAGTAGTCCACTAACAGAGTCTTTCCCAATTAAATGAGAACATACTCGTTGATCCCAAGGTCACCTGTTGGTCCAACTAAGCTCACAACCAAAGACAAAGATGGTCATTTTTTTGTGATCCTATTGGTCTAGATGTATAAATCACTATATGGAGAGCTATCCCGGCATCTAGATTACTTGGTCTGTATCACTAGATCCAGTTGAATGATAGGTCGCATACAAAAGCACGTAAACAAGTATAAACTGATAAACATAAACAAGCATTCAATGATAAATTAAGCAATCGAGATAAACAATACTAAACATTCAGATCTTTATAATAATGGCTAATACCCGAAGGTATTAGCCTTCAAACATCATAATTAATACAAAAGTAATGATTTAGCCAAGGTACACATAATTTGAGTTACGAATGCACGAAAAAGCTGAACGATTACATGAGTATAAGAATTACCAGTGTCTTCCTATGGAATTAATAACGTTGCTCGACCTCTTCTGCTCTTTTTCTCCTCTGAAAATCGAATTTTGTAGTTTAGAGTATGATTTAGCACACTAAAAACTCGTTTTTGAGTTTTCTATTTATAAGGTCTGGAATATGGTCAATACGGCATATCAAAAGGGTTCGATATAACGTATTGGGGGTTTCTTGGAGTAGGGACCATGTTTGATATCTTCCAGAATATTCACATTCTATATCTTGAATATAGCGTATAGGTCTTCTCTGGATATGGCGTATTGATCTTGTTTCCTTCATGGTCTTTGGGGTGTGCAGGCACAAATACGTCGTATCTTCCTTGATGGATACGGCGTATTGGTTGTCAAAATAGTAATCTTCAAAATATCTTCGTTTAAGCTCCAAAATGCGTGCCTTTTAGTTAATCTTCACCAAGTACTCCATAATTATTGCAATTCTCAAATACAAATGATTAAGTAACAATTCTTTGCAATAATTATACAAAATGGGTTAGTTACATAGGATAAATGATGCTATAAACTGACATATTTGATGTCTATTCAAACTTAGCAAACCAAAACCACCGTGTATTTGATTAGATAATTAACTAACTCTTCCACTTCAAATTCACCCAAAGCCACCCAAATGTATCCCATCCATTTTCGTTTCCATATATGTTATCTTACACATACACCTCACAACTCTTTAAAAGACCTCTTTGATAGTAATGAATAATGCTTGCGCCTAGCGGTAGAGGTTTGATCCTTTACCAAGCCTATGGTAATTTATATGCTATGACAGGTAATGAGTGTTGATTTTCTGTTTCCCCATTATGCTATAATTTATTATACACCCGAGAGAAAGAGAGAATCCCAAACACTTATGTGAGGTGCTAGTGTACACTTTTCGTGCTTTTAATTATGAGGTCTTGAGGTTGTGATTGTACAAGTGTTGTAAAGGGTAGGTTAAATGACCCTCATATTGCTATTGTCTAGGTAGAAAAGCCCATTTTCTTGAGGACAAGCAAATCCAAAGTGTAGGGGTATTTGATGAGATGTCATTTTATACACTATTTCAGGGTTATTTAACCCCCTAAATCATGCAAATTGTGTCAAGATTATGTGCTTAATCGTTTGTTTTTGTATTTTAGCACTTGGATGGCATTTGGAAGAAATACACGTAACTTAGGCTCATTTGGAGAAGAAACGGACAAGATTACGGACCTACACCAAATCCATAAAGAAATATTGTTCACAGAGCGTGGAGACGGCGTCGCAGGCATAAAGCGACGCCGTCGTGATCTATCCAGTGACAGCGTCAGAGATCTAGCAACAGCGTCAGGACGTGGCTGACTCAAAGAGGATCTAAAATCACCCACGTAGCGATGGCGTCAGGACTTCAACGAGACGCCGTCGCAGCGATATCTCTATATATACTAAACCGATTTTACGGTTTTAAGTGTGAAAACTTTGTTACCTTTTAGGGACATGAAACCTAGTCTTTGTAGCCAGCTTTAAAGGTCGTTTTTAGAGCCTCAAAAACCCTTATTTTAACTACTTCTATCATGTTTAATCAAGTTAAGAGTGTTATTCATTATCATTCAATAGTCTATGTGTTGTGTATTATTATGTTACTTGATTATATACTTACATGATAGATAACCCCTTCGTTGGAATTTGTTATGATTGCATGAAAGTCAGATTGTAGATCTAGGATGGTTGTTTTTATGATGAATGGTTGCACGTTAGGCTTTAGAACCAGCTTTTGTCTGTATCGCTGTAGACACGTCTAGGGAAACGCGAGTGCGTAGAAAGGATACCATCGGGTAACAGTCTTCATACTACCTTACCCCCTTATATGGTTGATCCCTCTTAAGATATTTCACAAGCATTTAATATACTCTTAGGAGGCCATTGTAATAGTCTTCATTACTTACTTATTGTGTGTTCGCCTTAAGGAATATTTAAATAGACGACGGGTTCGTGTACAAATCCGTTGCAGTCTAGGAAATATTACACAGTATTCACAAGTGTGACAAGGCATAAAAGATTAGGAGATGCAATCTGATACGTAATGCATGATTAAGTAATTACATTTAATATCATAAAGTTATCCCAGTAGAAGGATATTATTAAGTTTAGTTATTAGTTAAACAACAACCTCTCAAACATAGATTTACTTGCTTTTTAGAACTTATCATTGCTTGGTCTCGAGGATATACCAAGCCAAGTTCTAAAGTCTACAAACATCACCGGCACACTCATATTTTGTGGAATTTGGGTAAACATTTAGAACGGAAAGGTAATATCCTCATAATATCTATCAACGTTTTTTGTGATTGCGGGTTATGTATACATGTAATTTCACAAAAGTATGGTTGAATTTTGTTTAAATTTGAGCATAATTTAAGCATTTTAATGGGAATAATTGGACTAAGTAAACATTTTATTTTCCTCCCCCACTATGAATTATACAACGTCCTTGTTGTATTTATAAAACATAAACTACAGGAATTTAAAAAAGATATTTAAATGAGGAATACTCCCTGATAATTGGCTCGATAGATTCTACCATAGTGTGTTGTTTATGAGCACGATTGTGTTGAACAGCCGCCATGAAGTTTCAAGACTCCAACACTTCAGTATCTCCAGATTTGTAGATTTTACACCAACATTCGTCAATTTTTCTTTCACGAGGTCCTGTATAAAATTAAAGGAATCTATGGCATTCCTATCTTGGACCTCGGTTTTATTTAAATAAATAAACAAATAATAGGGATCGCAGTTCTGGGTGGAGATGGCGTATAGAGAATGAATACGTTGTCATTCATAATATGGAAATAATGTTTTCTAATGAGCAATAAAAATAAAGACTGATAACGTCCAGACAATCAATACGCCGTATGGTATGGAGCGGATACGCCGTATTGATGTCTGAGAAGACAGACTCGATAACAAAATTAAATAACATTCCAGGTTGTCTCCCGGGAATCACTTTTGTTTACAGTGAAGTCTTTAAGTTAGACTTTTCTTCAGCTTCTCTTCATTATTTGGTGGGTGTCACCTTCCATCCTTCGTCCTTTTTCTGAAAAATATCTTGATAGATTTTGGACATATTATCTTCGTTTCTTTCCTCAATATCATATTCGTAACTTCTTATAGCAATATACTCTTCATTGGGTCTAAGCGAGTATTGAATGGCTCCATACTTTTCTGCTTTACACCTTCTTTTGTTAGGTAGCTCATTGATAGAATTGGATGTATTGCTATATTTGCGCTTTGTCTGACTTCATTTTTTAATATCACGTACTTCATAGGCTTTGAAGAATGAATCAGTAGCAGTGTTGGATGGGTTTTCATATTTAGATTCCTTCAACATTTATGCCGAATAATAATGTTCTCCAACATATCTCTTATTCCAATTTCTATTCTTCAAAGCGTGAATTACTCACCTTTTGAGTCCTTCCATTCTCCTTTCTTATGGTATTGTGGAATGATGTGGTTATGTGTGATTAAGAATCAAGTGGATCAGATTCCCTCTAGTTCTCTCCTTGTCTTAACATTTTATTTCTCATCGTATGATTCGGGATAGAATTTACAGAAGAATTTCTCAACAAGTTCCTCTTAAATGGTGATTTTTTCATCTCCATAACTATTCCGACCATTCGATCTTACCATATCGGCCATAGAGGGAGGATGACATTTCATTCGTAGTTGATGGGAATATACGTCCGGAACGTAGATCAAATCAACCATTTTAAGTACCTTAGCAATATGATCCACCACGTCTTCATAGTGAGTTTCGTGATACATGTTCTTTTGTAATTCTACCAGAAATTCTTTGCTGAGATCAATTTTTATGTCATTACTGGTGATAGAAAGATTTGATTCAAATTGAGCTTTTTCCATGTTTTCAATTAGAATTGGTTCAGCCATGACTTTTTGTAATTCCTTCTTCAATCAACTAGCTCTGATAAATACTTCCTGTAACACAGGTAAAAATATCTGCAGGATTTGCTCTGAAGAAATATAGAAATTTAGCACAGAATAAAATCAAATAGGAAAACCAAGATTTCAGCTTCTGTTCTAGATAATCGATACGCCGTATCCAATGGAAGTGGATGCGCCATGTTAATCAGTTTGAGTGAATACGCTGTATTGGACAGAGAACTGGATACGCCGTATCCGACGAAAATGGATACGTCGTATTATGCTAACGACAGATGAGTTAATTAGAAAACAATTAAATACGCAATCAATTAAAAAAACACATATATTACAAGCAAACAATTAAAGATAAATACATTAATAAGATATACAAGAAGATACATTTATTACACAATCCTAAGGGTTTAGATCGTAAATCTCTAATGTGACAAAACCAAATTATCAAATAAAAATCAAGATTTAAATTTCTCTTCCCCGGCAACGGCGCCAAAAACTTGATGTGTCGTTGTGTGGTGTATATTTTATTGATTCAAGTTTTTATTTTTATATTTTGCCGACTAAACCAAAAATAACACTTTAACGGGCAGTGTTACCCCGATCGGTAGTCCGTTTCATGGAAGTAGGGTGTCGAACACTTGAAGAGAGGTTAAATCTATCAATTTAATTAATATCTTGGTTATCTAATCTATGTTAATTCTACTCTATTCTAAACTTATGTCAGTCCTAGTTCCTAATTCTAACAAGAAAAGGGGGTTTTTAGCCTGATAGACTGGCACGGTTTGGTTGGTGACTACAATTAATTTAAGGCACTTTAACCCACGCGAGCTAATTAACAAAAGATAAAGAGTGCCGAGCAAAATATAGAAAAACTGTTATATACCATTATTAATCCGATTAGAAAGTTGGTTTGTTTATTAAGTGCAATGATTTCTTCTCTTGAGGTGGCATATCATTCTTAAGACTTAGGCGTTACATCATCCTAAGACCTAGACACACTTATTTTGTCTAATTAAAGCATCTCATAAGCATTCCTTATTTGCTAATTATAATTATCCTTTAGGGATTAAAGCAATGATGATCTTGTTAGACCGACTAATCATAGTAGTCTTTACCCCACTTACCGCTTAATGGCAATTCATACACTAGTAGTCCACTTGTCTATATCCAAAAATCAGAACGTTATTGTTGATATTTCTGGTCACCTGTAGTCAACCGATCAAATAACCATCGGCAATATCAATTAATAGTTAAGCTGAGTGTATCCTATGACACAAACTTAGAGGATCAATATTTATGTAATATTATTATAGATGTTATGGAATTACTAATGAAGAGTTATCCCGGACTCTAGATTATTGGTCCGTATCACTAGAATCCAGTTGGCATGATAGGTTGCTTACAAAGCGCGTAAACAAGTATAATTGATTACATAAACAAGCATAAACGATTTAATAAGAAATCGAGTTAAAACAAATACCAATCATTCAGATCTTCCATAATAATGCTAAACACCGATGGTATTAGCCTTCAAACGTCATAATAAATACAAGAGTATTAAGCAATTATTTAGCCAAGGTAAACTAACCGAGTTAACGAATGATACCAAAAACTGAACGATTACTAAAGTATATGGAATTACACGTTGTCTCCTATGGAATTGATAACGTTGCTCGATGGTTTAGGTATCAAGAATATGATTTAGCACACATAAAACTCATTTTTGAGTTTTGTATTTATATGGTCTGGAAGTCGGTTCGATACGGCGTATCCAAGGATTGGATACGGCGTATTGGGGATTTCTTGAAGTAGGGACCACGCTTGATATCTTCTAGAATATTATATTCATTCCATATTTCCAATACGGCATATTTGTCTTCTGGATATGGCGTATTGAGCTTTATTCCTTTGTGGTCTTTACTGAGTGCAGGCACGGATACGTCGTATCTTCCTTATTGGATACTGCGTATTGGTCTTTAGAATAGTAATCTTTAAAATATCTTCATTTAA
>BQNB010158612.1:663-15012 GCA_026074375.1 Tanacetum coccineum
GAGTCATCTACAACATTAGATTCTAACACACATGTGTTGTCTCCTACAGGATTGAAGTGTTCTACTAGTAATTGCGGATCACATCCTACTGGCAATAAAAGGAATGATAGGATCTCGCAAACACCAAGTAGGAACATGAAGAATAAAGTAGAAGCCCAACCTAGGAAAGTTAATAAAAAGAATTGTGTTGTTGAACCTATCCGTGATGTTGATGTTAAGCATTCACTGTTAAAGGCTAATACTGAACCTATTTGTGCTACTTGTAAGAAATCTATGTTTGATAGTGTTCATGATATGTGTCTTCTTGATTGTGTGGGAAATGTGAATAGTCGTGCTAAATCTGGTAAGAAACATAAAAAACAAAATATTTGGAAACCTACAGGTCATGTATTCACTGAAGTAGGACTTAAGTGGAAACCAACAGGCAGAACTTTCACTATTGTTGGTAATTCTTTCCCTTTAACTAGGATCACTTCAGCTAACATAGTGCCTCCTAAGAAAACCACTTCCCACTCAGTTGAAACACAAAAACTAGAGCTTAAAGTCTACAGAAGGAAACCCAAAAATGTTAAAAATATAGGTTCGAGTAAAAAGGCTAAGACTGCAGAATCTAAGAATGCTAACCACTCAGAACCCAATCATACTTGGGGATCCAATGCTACAGATATTCCATGTTCTTCTTCTCTTGTCATGACAGATTGTCCAGATTGTTCTCTGGTATCTGGACTCCGGATGTTGGAAACATATGACAGGGAACCTCTCTCAGCTCATGAACTTTGTTAGTAAATTTATGGGTACAGTTAGATTCGGGAACGACCATATTGCAAGAATTATAGGGTATGGTGACTATCAGCTGGGAAATGTTACCATTTCAAGAGTATACTGCGTCGAGGGGCTTGGACATAACTTGTTTTTAGTTGGTCAATTTTGCGACGCGTATCTTGGAGTTGCATTTTGGAAAAACACTTGTTTTATTTGTAATTTAGTAGGTGTTAATCTACTTTCCAGATCTCAAGACACAAATTTGTACATAATTTCTCTTGATGACATGCTTACAACATCTCTGATCTGTCTTCTATCCAAAGCGTCAAAGACTAAGAGCTGGTTATGGCACCGTCGGTTATCACATCTCAACTTCGGTACTCTTAACAAGCTAGCTAAAGACGGTCTTGCACGAGGCATTCCAAGGCTTAAATTTTAGAAAGATCATCTGTGTTCAGCATGTGCATTAGGAAAAAGTAAGAAATCCTCTCATCAACCCAAAGCTGAAGACACTAACTAGGAGAAACTATATCTTTTGCATATGGATTTCTGTGGCCCGATGCGTGTGGTGAGTATTAACGGGAAAAGGTATATCTTAGTGATTGTCGATGATTACTCAAGATTTAGTTGGGTCAGATTTTTGAGGACAAAAGATGAAGCTCCTGAGGCCATCATTAATTGCATAAAAAATATTCAAATTCGTTTAAATGCCACTGTCCATAATGTTCAAACAGATAATGGAACCGAATTTGTCAATCAAACACTTCGTGAATTTTATGAAAATGTTGGCATCTTGCACCAAACATCTGTTGCCCGCACTTCTTAGCAGAACGGCATTGTCAAAAGGCGAAACTGAACTCTTATAGAAGCTGCTCATACAATGTTAATATTTTCTAAAGCTCCATTAATTTTATGAGCCGAAGCAATCAACACAGCCTGTTACACCCAAAACCGTTCTTTAATATACCTCCGATACAACAAAACTCCATATGATCTTATGCAAGATAAGAAACCAGATTTATCTTTTTTCATGTCTTTGGTGCACTCTATTATCCTACCAATGACAATGACGACCTGGGTAAATTAGATGCAAAAGCTAACATTGGTATTTTCGTTGGCTACACACCCGCAAAGAAAGCATTCAGAATCTATAACAAAAGAACCCGAAAAATTATAGAAATAATTCATGTGACATTCGATGAGCTGACAGCTATGGCTTCTGAACAATTCAGTTCAGGACCCGGGCTACATTCTATGACTCCTGCAACATCCAGTTCAGGACTCGTTCGAAACCTTGTTTCTCAACAACCTTGTATTCTACCAAGAGATGATTTGGATCGCTTGTTTCAACCTATGTTTGATGAATACTTCACTCTTCCATCCATTGTTGTTACTCCAGTTCAAGACGTTGTTGCACCAAGAGTTGTGGTTTAGCCGATTCTCCTATGTCAACTTCCATTGACCAGGATGCTCCTTCAACAAGTATTCTATGAATAGAAGAACAAGAACATTCTCCAACCATTTCTCAAGGTTTTGAAGAATCCCTAAAAACACCAACTTTTCATGATGATCTACTTCATGAATCTCTTCATGAAGAATCAACTTCTCAAGGATCATCATCGAATGTGAGACAAATCCACACTCCATTTGAACACCTTGGTAAATGGACTAAGGATCATCCTATAGCAAACGTGATTAGAGATCCTTCATGCTCTGTCTTTACGAGAAAGCAACTCCAAACTGACACCATGTGGTGTTACTTTGATGCTTTCTTAACTTCGGTAGAACTAAAGAACTTCAAACAAACAATGACCGAACCATCATGGTTCGATGCAATGCAAGACGAAATTCATGAATTTCAAAGACTAGAAGTTTGGGAATTGGTGCCATGTCCAGATAAAGTGTTATTGATCAAACTAAAGTGGATTTATAAGGTCAAGATGGATGAATTTGGCGGGGTACTAAAGAATAAGGCTAGACTAGTTTCTCAAGGATTCAGGCAAGAAGAGGGAGTAAATTTCAAAGAATCATTTGCACCGGTTGCTAGAATAGAGGCAATCCATATCTTCATAGCAAATGCCGCTCTTAAGAATATGATGATCTACCAGATGGACATCAAAACAACTTTCTTAAATGGCGAGCTCAAAGAAGAGGTCTACGTTTCTCAACCAGAAGGATTTGTTGACCAGGACAACCCATCGCATGTGTACAAGCTGAAAAAGGCCTTCTATGGTCTCAAACAAGCACCACATGCATGGTATGACATGCTGTCAAGCTTCCTAATCTCTCAACATTTCTCCAAAGGTGCAGTTGATCCAACACTCTTTACACGACAAGTTGTCTCAACGACCTTGTATTCCACCAAAAAGAGATGATTGGGATCACTTGTTTCAACCTATGTTCGATGAATATTTCAATCCTCCATCAATTGTTGTTACTCCAATTCAAGAAGCTGCTGCTCCGAAAGCTGTGGTTTTAACCGATTCTCTTGTGTCAACTTCCATTGACCAGGATGTTCCATCAACACAAAAACAAGAACTTTCTCCAAACATTTCTCAAGGTTTTAGAGAATCCCCCAAAACACCAACTTTTCGTGATGATCCACTTATAATTTCTTCATGAAGAATCAACTTTCTCAAGGAATCATCATCGAATGTGAGACAATCCACACTCCATATGAAACATTGGTAAATGACTAAGACGTTCTATAAGAAACGTGATCGAGATCTTCTCCTCTGTTTCTAACAAAAGCAACTGCCAAACTGATGCCATGAGGTGTAATTTTGACTAGCCTTCCTAACTTTCAGCTATAACCAAAGAACTTCAACCAGCAATGACCGAACCGTCATGGATCAATGAAATGCAAGAAGAAATTCATGAATTTCAAAGAGTAGAAGTTTGGGAATTGGTGTCGTGTCAAGATAATGTGTTATTGATCAAACTGAAGTGGATTTATAAGGTCAAGATGGATGAATTTGGCGGGGTACTAAAGAATAAGGCTAGACTAGTTGCTCAAGGATTCAGGCAAGATGAGGGAATCAATTTCGAAGAATCATTTGCACCGGTTGCTAGAATAGAGGCCATCCGTATCTTCGTAGCAACTGCCGCTCATAAGAATATGACGATCTACCAAATGACTCAAACTGCTTCCTTATATGCGAGCTCAAAAATAGGTCTACGTTCATGCAAACCAGAAGGATTTTTTGATCAGGACAACCCATCGCATGTGTACAAGCTAAAAAAGGCCCTCTACGGTCTCAAACAAGCACCACGTGCATGGTACGACATGCTGTCAAGCTTCCTAATCTCACAACATTTCTCCAAAGGTGCAGTTGATCCAACACTCTTTACACGACAAGCTGGGAATGACTTATTACTGGTACAAATTTATGTTGACGATATTATATTTGCATCTACTAATACTGCCATGTGTAATGAGTTTGCTAATCTGATGACCACTAGGTTCAAGATGTCAATGATGGGGTAAATGTACTTCTTGTTAGGATTACAAATTTCTCAAAGTCCTAGAGGCATTTTTATAAACCAATCTAAATATGCTTTTGAAATTGTAAAAAAATATGGTATGCTAACTACTGATTCTGTCGACACGCCCTTGCTAGAAAAAAGTAAACTGGATGAAGATCTACAGAGGAAACAAGTTGATGCTACACTTTACCGTGGCATGATTGGATCCCTTATGTATCTTACATCTAGTAGACCTGACCTTATCCATGCAGTCTGCTTATGTGCTTGGTATCAGGCAAAGCCTACCAAAAAGCACTTACAAGTGGTGAAACGGATCTTTTGATACCTTAAAGGAACAATTAACATGGGTCTCTGGTACTTGAAGGATACCGGTATGTCTTTAACAGCATATGCAGATGCAGACCACGCGGGGTGTCAGGACACTAGACGTAGTACATCGGGAAGCGCTCAGTTCTTAGGTGACAAACTTGTTAGCTGGTCGTCCAAGAAGAAAAAGTGCACTGCCATATCGAGTATAGAGGCTGAATATATTGCCTTATCTGGGTGTTGTGCTCAAATCCTATGGATGTGTTCACAGCTAACAGATTATGCTTTCAATTCAATAAGATTCCTTTGTACTGCGACAATAAAAGGCGATTGCTTTATGCTGCAATAATGTTCAACACTCACAAGCCAAGCACATCGATGTTCGCTACCATTTTATAAAGGAGCAAGTGAAGAATGGAATCGTGGAGCTATAATTTGTCCAGACTAAATACCAATTGGCTGACATATTCACTAAACCCTTGCCACGAGATAGATTTAACTTCTTGATCGAAAAGCTCGGTATGAGAAGCATGTCTCCGGAAACGTTGAAACGACTGGCAGAGGAAACGGACGAGTGATGGTGGTAACTCATATCCTGTATCATATGTACATAAGAAAACATAAAAACTCAAAAATATTTTTCTTTTGTATAAATTTTTCAAAAAAGAAAATTAAAAATTAAAAAAAATAAGAAAAAGATAAAACTATGTATCTCTCGCATGTCTTCTGAAATTCGATAACATTTACGGTCTTAGAAATGTCATTTAATAATGATACGAGACTAAAATGAAGTTCGAGCAAAAGTTCAAAAGTTTTCAAAACATGTCAAAAATGGCTTGCTATTATTTCAGAAAGCAACCCGATCATCATCTTAAAGGCAAGTTTTTCAACAAGAAAACTTGACCTCTCAACAAGAATTTATTCTCGGGCATGGTATACTTTATGACCACGCAAAGTCTTGTGATTACTTTGCATCACAACTCGTGCTTCCTATATTCCATAAGTGTACGTGTCAGTGCGCTTATGCGTAAAAATAAGAGAAATCTTATTTTTCAGGGTGTTGATTTTTTCAAACATAATATAATCATCTTCAGAAATTCATCAGAAAAAAATCTTTTTTCAAAGACATTTGACCACTTAAACAACGACTATTGCTCTTTAAATAGAAAATGGGTCATTGTTTGAGGGGGAGAAAATATCAAATATCTTCTTCAAAAAGGTCAATTTGTGATAAAAGGAATCGGTTTTAAATATGAATGGGTGAATAATTAAAGGGGAGTTAATTAATTTTAACTCAATCGGGTTTTATTTGCTATGTGTTTAATTCTTTAAGAGTAGTACTGAAAAATGTGAGTCCTAATCTTGATAACTAAACTTTAGGGGCTAGTTTTGCCATTTGGGAAACTTAATTAAACCTTAGGTTAAGTCTATTAAGAAATTGGAAGATCTAGTAAACCTTAGGGGGCACTTATGCCAAAACCTTAAAGTTTTAAACATAAACACCCCTTCCCTCGTCTTTTACACACACACGAACACACATAAACCATATACCTCCATTGTTGATTGTCAAGACTTCAAGAAATCGTTCAATCTTTGTTTTAATCTTATGGTACACTTGTGTTAATGTTAAAACACCCATATATCAGACCAAACCTTGGAATTTTGCTTGATAAACCTTAAAATCAACCTAACTTGTGTCACCTTGAAAAGTGGATGAAAAGTTAAATTGATTGAGGGGTTTTGGTCCTATAGGGGTCTAGATTTTGTGCCTAAAACAGTTTTTAATGTGGATATCGTATTCATACGTTATGGTTGATTCTTGTTGTCGAACTCATAGATAAATAGGCAAGAACTTGAAAAAGTTCATGGGTTTGGGTTTAGAACTATTATAATGATTGTTTGTATGCATTTGAGTGTTCCTAAGCATGCTTGTATATGATGATTTGAATATCTTGGGTTTTTCAATTTCTTATTGGTCGAACAAGTCATAAGTCAAAACTTAAGTGGTTAATTCATGAGTAAAAGGTGTTAGAATGATTCAATGATGTTAAGTGATCATGTTTGAGTAATTATTAATGCTTGAAAAAAGGTGTAAAGTGTTGGTGTAAAATTTGTATAGGCGAACTATACATCCCTATATAGGTGAACTATACACTTCAATTAACACAGGCGAACTATACGCTTGTATTCACACAGGCGAATAATACACTTTCATTAAGGCAAACTATATGTTCCTTTTAACACAAGAAAAACATACACAATAAATTAACACAGGCGAACTATACATAAAAAAAACAAAGGCGAACTATACATACATGTTTAACATAGGCGAATTATACACGCTCTATAGGCGAACTATACATGATTTTTTCTAGAAGAACTAATCTAGTTATATTGGTAATCTAATCTTATAACCAAATCTACAGTTAATTTAACCTTTAACTTTTACTCTTAGTGATTAATTTAGGTCTAGTTTTTCCTTAAAAATATGTAGTGTTTGCTTGATTTCCATTAATTGCTTTTTGTTAGATTTGTCGAGGCTTGATTATGTGTTTCTCCTAGTACTCATGTGTGTTAATGTTTGTTCCTTGTCATCTTATGTGCATTAATCCTTATGTAAATCAGTCTTGGCATTGTATTTAGTTGATATATATTTGCTTGTATATGAACTATATGTGACAATTCTTAGCAGAATCATGTCTTCCATCACTGCTCAACAAGCAAAACTTGATCTTGAACTTGTTCCCAAGGAGAAAAGACTAGAGATTAGGAAATGCAACGGAAGATTCAATCTTGGAAAGATACAAAGAGAGCCCACATTTCAAGTTGTTCTGGATGCTTTGGCTCTCACTCCATGCTACTCTACATTTCTCATCACAAAAGATGTTCTAAAAGTCTACATGCATTAGTTATGGGATTCTGTTTACTGGCATGGCACTTTTTATAGATTCAAGTTGGACAAAAGGAAGAGATTCAAACTCAATCTGGAGTCTTTCAGAGATATCTTCATGATCTGCCTTAGATTTTTAAGGGTCAAGACTTTGATGAACTTTCCCACTGATAAGAAATTATGTATTTTTAAGAGTTCTTAGTCACACTTAAGGAATCTATTCACTCATGATGTGGCGTTGATCAGTGGCATCAACCTTGGAGACCGTTTGCCTGCTATCATTAATAGGTGTTTATCTGAAACGAACATCTGGGTCTTGACAGCTTCGTATCTCCAGAGCACAATCCTTTAGGAGTTTGTAGCTATCAGAAGATTTGTGGGACTATGTTGAACTTCTCTAGGAAGACTTCATTTACCAATTTGACACAAAGCCTACTCAAAAATCAAGAGAGATGTATCTACCTCGATTCAACAAAAGTATCATTTACTAATTTCATAATCTACGACAAGACACTCTCCTGGAGTAAACACTAGATTTGGGATGGCCACTCATCTAAGGATGACTATCTGATAAACACTTTAAGAATTGTCTCTGCAAAAAAAGAAACTCAAATCTATGGTGTTATACTTCCTGAATCTTTGACCAGTCCTGAGATGAAGGAAACCAAAGCCTACAAGACTTATCTTGGTTTTGCGACAGGATCTACACCTCCTAAAAAAGGCAACGAAAAGTTCAAAAGCCAGCCTTACCAAGCTCACCTACTGCTCCCAGCTTCAAACTAAACGAAACCTTTCGTGAAACGTCAAAAAAATGAAGTGAACTTGCGAAGAGACTACTAATGCTCAGCAAGAGGTACGTTGATGAGTATGAGGACTTCATAAGAATCATCCAAGTGGATTTGGTACAGTTACCACAACTGATCTCCAGTGCTGCCTAAATCATTTCTTTCTTTTACAAGTGAATGTAAACTGTGTTAAACCAGAGGTTCCGGATGTGACAGAAGAAGAATCATCTGAAAGTGAAGCTGGATCTTAGGGAAATGATGAAGATGATAGCAACAATGAACAAGAGTCAAGTGGTGAAGACAGTGATCAAAAGAATGACAGTGATGATGATAAAACCCAATCAAATAATGAAAATGAATCCGATTCCGAGCATAAAACTGATAAGAATGAATCAGGCTCAGAGCCTAATCAAGAAGAAGATGAAGAAGTGAAGGACGAATTTGTTAAAGCCTCGTCAACCGATTCTAATGATGAAGATGAAAAAAAGATTACTGATAAAGCAGAAGGTGATGAAGATGAAGAGATGGATTACACTACTAGTCAGTTATACAATGATGTGGATATATGGCCGAATGAACCAGTTGATACTGATAAAGAGTTTGTTCCAGAGTGAGGTACGATGCTGCAATGACTAACATTCAACAAGGGAATGAAAATCCAAAGATCGTTCAAGTCATAGAAGATGCTCATGTGACACTTTCTACTATTCCACAGAAGAATGAAGTCCTAGTTACCAGCTCTTCTCACTCATTTGACTTAGCAGCTATATTTTTAAACTTTTCGGATATTCCCCATACAGATGCAGAAATTGTTTCTCCTATGGAAGTTAACGTCCATCATGAGGTACCAAGCCAACAGACACCCACACTCCTTACAGTACCTGTGTCGGTTATCTCTGATTCTTCACCAGTATTCTCTACCGTATCCACATTTCGTTACATCTTTCACTCCTCACCACATAAAAATTAACAATCCACACCACCACCAACAACTGAAGCTACAAATCCTCAGTCTACACTTCTTGATTTCGCATTAGTCTTCCAATTCAACAATAGAGTTACAACATTGGAAAAAGAAGTTGCTGAACTCAAAAAGGATCCTCTGCACACTCAAGTGACAGCTTTAGTTGATGATCATCTAGATACAAGGCTAGGTGCAACAAGAGAAGAATTCAAGAACTTTCTTTCGGCGTCACTCAATGCAAGGATCACAGAGCATGTCAAGAATCAACTGCCACATATTCTACCAGAGGAAGTATCTAACTTTGCCCCCTCGGTGATCCAAAAGATGATTCAAGAGTTACTTGAAGACGCTGTTCTAGCCAATGATTCTTCTCAACCACAATCTTCATATGAGACAGCTGCAACACTTATTGAATTTGAGTTGAAGAAGATTCTTATCGACAAGATGGATAAAAGTGAATCATATCTGGTAGCTCCTGAACAAAGAGAATGCTATGAAGGATTAAGAAAATCATATGATCTCGACAAGTCTCTCTTCTCCATTTATGATAAAGTGTATTCGTTAAAGAGAAGCCGAAAAGATAAAGATAAAGATGAAGACCCTTCCGCTAGATCAGACCAGGGTATAAAAGAGGAGACTTTCAAGGTTGGGAGAACCAACTAAAGTCCTAAAGGTAAAGAATCACAGTCTAGCTCATCCAAAGGCATCAAGTCTCAATCAATATCTTCTGGAAAGTCAAGGAACTAGAGTTTGAGGTTGCATATTCGAACATGCCACAAGATCAAGAGGAGAACCTGGGTAATGATGATGTAGAACCCAAGGAGAAGGTTGCAACTAAATAGCGAGCTTAAAGAAGAGGTCTATGTTTCTCAACCAGAAGGATTTGTTGATCAGGATAACCCATCGCATGTGTATAAGCTTAAAAAGTCTCTCTACGGTCTCAAACAAGCACCACGTGCATGGTAAGACATGTTTTCAAACTTCCTAATCTCACAACATTTCTCCAAAGGTGTAGTTGATTCAACACTCTTCACACGGCAACCTGGGAATGACTTATTACTGGTATAAATTTATGTTGACGATATAATATTTGTATCCACTAATACTGCCATCTGTAATGAGTTTGCTAATCAAATGACCACCAAGTTCAAGATGTCAATGATGGGGCAAATGTCATTTCATTTTTAGGATTACAAATTTCCTAAAGTCCCAGAGGTATCTTTATAAACCAATCTAAATATGCTTCTGAAATTGTTAAAAAAATATGGTTTGCATACTACTGATTCTGTCGATACACCCTTGGTAGAAAAAAGTAAACTGGATAAAGATCTATAGGGGAAACAAATTGATGCTACACTTTACCATGGCATGATTGGATCCTTTAGTTCTTACATATAGTAGGACTGAACACGTATCCATGCTTCTGCTTATGCGCTCGGGATCAGGCAAGCCATACCATAAAGCACTTACAAGCAGTGAAATCGGATCTTTAGATAACCTTAAGGAACATTTAAACATGGGCCTCTGGGTACTCAAAGGATACTGGTATGTCATTTAACAGCATATGCATGATGTCCTGAACATGTGGCAGGTGTCAGGACAATAGACATAGTACATGGGAAGAGCTCTCTGGTCTTAGTGACAAAACTTGTTAGTGGTCGTAAAGAGCAAAAAGTGCTTGGCCATATCGTGTACATAGGGTGAATATACTTGCATTTATCTGGGTGTTGTGCTCATATCTATGGATGCGTTTCAAACTAACAAAACTATGTCTATCAATTCAATATGATTCCTATGTATTAGACATACAAAGAGGGCGATGCTCTATGCTGCAACAATGTTCAACACTCACAAGGCAAGCACATCGATGTGCGCTACCATTTCATAAAGGAGCAAATGGAAAATGGAATTGTGGAGCTATACTTTGTCCGGACTAAATACAAACTGGCTGACATATTCACTAAACCCTTGCCACGAGATAGATTTAACTTCTGATCAAAAAATGGTATGAGAAGCAGGTCTCGGAATGTTGAAACGCCTGCAGGTGTAATCGGACGAGTGATGTGGTAACTCTTTCATGTTTCATATGTACCTATGAAAACCTAAAAACTCATAAATATTTTTCTTTTTTATAAAATTTTCCAAAAAGCAAAATTATAAAAATTTAAAAAAAAATCTAAAAATATAAAAATATGTATCTTGGCATGTCTTCTGAAATTCGAATAACATTTACGGTCTTAGAATGTCATTTAAAAAGATCCGAGATGAATGATGTTCGAGCAAAAAACAGTAAAAGTTTTCAAAACCATGCTAAAAATTGGCTTGCTATTTTTTGAGAAAGCAAACACGGTCTCTATCTTAAAGGCAAGTTTTTCAACAGAAAACTTGACCTCTTGCAACAGGAATTTATTACGGGCATGGTATACTTTAAGAACCACGCAAACGGCTTGTGCATTAACTTTGCATCACAACCTGTGCTTCCTATATTCCATAAGTGTACGTGTCAGTGCGCTTATGCGTAAAAATAAGAGTAATCTTATTTTTCAGGGTGTTGATTTTTTCAAACATAATATAATCATCTTCAGAAATTCATCAGAAAAAATATTTTTTCAAAGACATTTGACCACTTAAACAATGACTACAGCTCTTTCAATAGAAAACAAGTCATTATTTAAGGGGGAGAAAATGTCAAATATCTTCTTTAAAAAGGTCGAATTGTGATAGAAGGAAGAATCAGTTTTAAACATGAAAAGGTGAATAATTAAAGGGGAGTTAATTAATTTTAACTCAATCGGGTTTTATTTGTTATGTGTTTAATTCTTTATAGATTTGTATGCAAAAGTGCAGTCCTAATCTTGATAACTAAACTTTAACATTAGGGAAACTTAAGTAAACCTTAAGTAAAGTTCATTAGAAAAATGGAAGCTCTAGTAAACTTAAGGGGGGCATTTTTTGCCAAAACCCAAAAGTTTTAAAACAAAAACACCCCCTTCTCATCTGTTATACACACACGAACACACTAAGCCTTTGAACCTCCATTGTTGAATTTTAAACCTTCAAGAACTCATTCAATCTTCGTTATAATCTTAAGGTACACTTGTTTTAATGTTAAAACTTTCATATATCAGACCTAATCCTGGAATTATGCTCGAAAATCCCCAAATTTGACCTAACTTTTGTCACATAAAAAAGTGGATGAAATGTTAAATTGATTGAGGGGTTTAGTCCTATAGGGGTCTAGATGTTGTACCTATAACAGTTTTTAATGGGTATAACGTATTCATACATTTTGAATGATCATTGATGTCAAACTAAGGAAAAATGGGCATAAATTTGTAAAAGTTCATGGGTTTGGGTTTAGAACTGCTATAATGATTGTTTGTGTGCATTTGAGTGTTCTTAAACATGCTTATATGTTAAAATCTTGAATATCTTGGGTTTTCGTGTTCATTCGAGTCGAATAAGTCTAAAGACAAGACTTTTGTGGTTAATTCATGGATTAAATGTGTTAAACGGATTCCTAGATGCTATATGGTCATGAATAAATGGTTTTAGTTGTTTGAAATAATGTGAAAAATAGTTGTATATTTCCTCTAGGCGAACTATACACACAGGCGAACTATACGTCTGTTGTGTAGGCAAACTATACATTTGCATAGGCGAACTATACGCTTGGATTAATATAGGCGAACTATACATATTTACATAGGAGAACTATATGTTCATATTTAACACAAGCGAAATATACACACGAATTTAATACAGGCGAACTATACATAGAAGTAACACATGCGAACTATACATAGGTACTCAACATAGGCGAATTATACACATACTTAGGGCGAATTATACATGATTTTTTTCTAATTGAATTAATCTAGTAATCTTGGTAATCAAATCTCGTAATCTAATCTAAGTTTACTTAAACCTTAACTTATCACTTAGTGTTTAATTTAGGTCTAGTTTCTCCTTAGAAATCTTTAGTGATTGCCTTGGTTTTTGTTTAAATTGCCTATAGTTAGTGTGTTGTATGATTATGTGTGTCTCTTGATCTCATGTGTGTTAATATTTTGCCTAGCATCTGTGTGCATAATTCCTAGTGTAAATCAGTCTTACATCTATAATCATTCGTCATGATCTAGATTGTCTTTCAGTGATATATATTTGCTTGTATATGAAATGTATTTGACAAATCTTAGCAGAATCATGTCTTCCATTACTGCTCAACAAATCAAACTTGATCTGGAACTTGTTCCTAAGGAGAAAAGACTTGAGATTAGGAAATGCAACGGAAGACTCAATCCTGGAAAGATACAGAGAGAACCCACATTTCAAGTCGTTCTGGATGCTCTTGCTCTCATTCCATGCTACTCTGCATTTCTCATCACTGCAAATGTTCTAGAAGTCTACATGCATTAATTCTGGGATTCTGTTTACAAGCATGACACTTTCTACAAATTCAAAATAGACAAAAGGAAGAGATTCAAACTCAATCTAGAAATCTTCAGAGATATCTTTAAGATCTGCCCTAGAGTATAGGGTCAAGACTTTGATGAACTTCCTACTGATGAAGAAATTGTGACTTTCTTAAGAGATCTTGGTCACACTAGGGAAATCAATTTACTCAATGATGTTGTTGTTGATCAGATGCATCAACCTTGGAGAACTTTTGATGCTCTCATTAATAGAAGTTAATCTGGAAAGACAACTGGTCTTGACAAGCTTCGTCTCTCCAAAGCACAAATCCTTTGGGGTATGTACCATGAGAAGAATGTGGACTATGTTGAACTACTTTTGGAAGATTTCATTTAACAAATTGACAACAAAGCCTACAAAAAGCAAGAGAAGATGTACTACCCTCGATTTACCAAAGTTATCATTCACTACTTCCTTACTCAAGACAAGACAATCTCTTAGAGAAACAAGATTAGGATGCACACCTCCAAAGATGACTATCTGATAAACACTCTAAGATTTGTCTCTGCAAAAGAAGCAACTCAAATCTATGGTGTTGTTCTTCTTGAATCATTGACCAATCTTGAGATGAAGGAAACCAAAGCTTACAAGACTTACCTTGGGTTTGCTACAGGAGCTACACCTCCTAAGAAGGCGCAAAAGTTCAAGAAGTCAGCTTCTCCTCAACTTTCTAGTGTCCT
>BQNB010158613.1:0-11966 GCA_026074375.1 Tanacetum coccineum
CTTTATTTTGTTCCATGGCTTACTTTTATTGTCTCATTCACTTTTTCTATTCGTTGATTTTTGTTTACATGGAGTCATCCCTAATTCCGGAGTAAAATTATTAATCTTTCTCTTCTCATTCACTTTCTATTCATGATGCTCTGCCTCTACACTAAGTTGTGAGAACTATTTTATATGGCTAGAAAGCCCTAAACGGTACAACATTGTAACTTGTTTTACTGTTTTTAAATAACTTATCTCATCATCCCTTATTGTGGTATATAACCCAGACTCTTTATTTTATTTTATGGCTTACTCTCATCGTCTCCTTCACTTTCTCTATTCGTTGATATCTCTTTAATTTGAGTAATCCTCAATTCTGGAGTAAAATTATTAATCTTTCTCTTCTCATTCACTTTCTCTTCATGATGATCTCCCTCCACTTTAAGTTGTGAGACCTATTTTATATGGCTAGAAAGCCGTAAACGATGGCAACGTTGTAACTTGTTCTCCTATTTTTTAATAACTTATCTCATCATCCCTTATTGTGGTGTATAACCCAGACTTTTTATTTCTTTCTATAGCTTAATCTCATTGTCTCCTACACTTTTACTATTCGTTGATTTCTCTTTACTTGGAGTCATCCCTAAATCTGGGGAAAAATTATTAATCTTTTTCTTCCAATTCACTTTCTCTTCATGATGATCTCCCCCTACTCTAAGTTGTGAGACCTATTTTATATGGCTAGAAAGCCCTAAATGATACTAACATTGTAACTTGTTCTTCTGTTTTTAAATAACTTATCTCATCATCCCTTATTATGGTATATAACCAGACTCTTTATTTCTTTCTATGGCTTACTCTCATCGTCTCCTTCACTTTCACTATTCATTGATTTCTCTTTGTTTAGAGTCATCCCTAATTCTGGAGTAAAATTATTAATCTTTCTCTTCTTATTCACTTTCTCTTCATGATGATCTCCCTCCACTCTAGGTAGATGAAAAAGATAAATATAAAACCTGATTTAATGTACCTTTTGGACATTATGAATGGAATGTAATGCCTTTTGGATTAAAGAATGCCCCTTCAGAATTCCAAAATATTATGAATGATATAATTAATCCTATAAGTAATTTTGCTATTGTATACATTGGCGACGTACTAATATTTTCTAAAAATATAGATCAACATTTTAAACATATAAATATATTTTATAATATTATATTTAAAAATGGTTTAGCAGTTTCCCCTACAAAGATAAGTCTTTTCAAAACAGAAATAAGATTTTTAGGACATGATATAGTTCAAGGAACCATCAAACCTATAAGTAGAAGTCTAGAATTTACAAATAAATTTCCTGATGAAATTAAAGATAAAACAAATTACAAAGATTTTTAGGATGTCTTAATTATATATACGACTTCTTTAAGGATTTAAGAAGTCTTTGTAAACCATTGTATGATAGACGTAAAAAGAATCCTAAATCATGGACTGAAAACCATACTCAAATTGTTAGAAATATAAAAAATAAGATAAAAGACATACCATGTTTAAACATACCACACCCAGATGCTTATCTCATAGTTGAAATAGATGCTAGTGATATAGGCTAAGATGGAATATTAAAACAATGAATAAAAGACAGTAAAAAAGAAACACTAGTTAGATTTTATTTAGGATCTTGGAATGATACACAAAAGAACTATTCTACTGTTAAAAAAGAAATTTTTAGTATTGTTTTAAATATTAAAAAATTTGAAGATGATCTTTATATGAAACAATTTTTACTAAGAATCGATTGTGTATCTAAAAAATCTATTATAGAAAAAGATGTAAAAAATTTAATTTCAAAACAGATTTTCGCCAGATGGCAAGCTTTATTAAGTAACTTTGATTTTACAATTGAACTTATTAAAGGAGGAAATAATCATTTACCACATTTCTTATCAAGAGAATTTTTACAGGGATGAATAATTCATATAAAAAGATCGTTTTACCAAGACCAAGATTACCTTTTCCCCCATCTCCTTTAAACCAGACTCAAAATAGATTCATAACTCTTAATCCTTATCCACCCACTCATAGTTCAATAGCAAGACCAACTTATTCAGCACTAGCCAGATTACAAGGAATGCCACAAAGTTTAAGTCTCTATAACAAATCACCAACAACAGCCACATCATCATCTTCAAGTATACCAAGATCTGCCTCTAGTAAACCAAAATTTCAAGTTAACCCAAATAAAGAAGTCATCAAAATTCTAGAACCCATAGAAGAACAGAAACTAAGTCAAGGATTTCCATCTTTGATGGATTATATATTCCCACAGAATACAAATTTTTACAACAATGATTACCTGACCAGAGAATACTATGAAGCAGTTCTAATTGATAGTCAATTTGTCCAAATTCGCCATAATTATAACAAAGAAGACCAAAGGAAAATAGATTTTAGCAAAGTTAAAATTATCAAAGTTTTATCACCAGAAGATTGGGGCAATAAACCATTTACAAATAAAGTTTTATCATGTTACCCAGATTATCCAGGATATAACTATTATGATTATATAGAAGCTTGGAATAAAGCATTTTTATTAAAGGCCCATTTTCATACATGGTTTTTCCATTTCTCCAAAGATTTTTCTCTGAAGTATCCAAAATGGTTTACAAAATGGTATAAAATGATGGGAATTATTCCAGAAGTTTTCCCTTCATAGGTTTTAGCAGGATATAACCAGTATAAAGTTTTATTTAAACAAGAAACTGTCCTTTTGTTTAAATACACTTTATAATTCTCTGCCTTAGTGTCAAATGGTGGAAACAAATTGATGAAAGTCAAGCAAACAAAGAAGCAGTTATCAAATACCACAGCAGTCTTATACAAGAATCTCCAAGAATATCTACTACAAAAATTCCAATGACGAATATGGATATTGCAAAGAAGATTAAAGAATGTGAAGATAAGCAAGAGTTAGAAAGATTCATCAATGAACTTAGAAGCTCTCCAACACCTAGTAAAGAGCTATTCCAAGATTCATAGGACCCTTATAATGATTATAAGATATTATATGATAAAAATGTAATAATAGTTTAGTATAAAGTTTTATTCTAGAAAAACAGATGTAAGCAATGACGAATGTAACACCCCCAAATTGGTTCGCAGCGGAATAAGGGTCTGAGGCGTGTTACTTCATAGATCAATAACACAAGATATATATAGAATGACTAAAAAGTCGTTTAAAACGGATACATTGGATTTAACAAAATATTTGTTACATAAGCCCGAAGCTTCACTTGTTCACTTGTCAAATTACAAAGATTTCAAGCCCATAACAGATATACAAAATGTAATGCGACAAAATCTTTAATGCATGATATCCAAATGAAAACCACCAATGTATCCCTTGCACCTCGTGCTTATTGACCTCCTGAAAAACATTGCTTTAAAACGTCAACAATAATGTTGGTGAATTAATAGGTTTGATAAATCGTATATTGTAGGACCACAAGATTTCCCAAGTGTATGATAATGCAACAGATGCAGACATCATATAAATGTAATTACGTTTCCCTAAGCTCATGACATTGAAGCTCGACATAAATGAATACCATATAAATGGCCTACATAGCCCGTGATGATGTTCTAACCCGCAACATCCTATATTCGACATGGTATACGTTTGTTTTTTGCCCAGTGATAGCTAATCCCCCCGAACGGGAATGTCAATCCCAATAGATCTATTCATAACATTCGCGCTCACAATCCAGTAACTGACAATTCATGATAATGGGCTCAACTAGGGTTATCGCTACTTAGGCAACACGTAATCATAATGTGAAACTTATCCACTTGTGTCCAATTATAAAACAGTGCATGTTTCTCACCCCAAAAACTTATAATACAAATCATGTAAAATGTAGGGCTATGAACTCACCTTGAGTGAGCGAATATCAAGTGTATCACAGAAAATGCGTCACGGTAATGATCGAGTGCAACCTAATCCAATATAGGTCGTATAAGTACTAATCACATTGGGTAACTACTACCATGTATAATTCTATATAGCTCAATCACCATCTATTAGTAATTTAGAAATCATGGTTATAAGGTAAAACGTTTATAATTAACGTTTTAGTAAAACTAGCATAACTTTCCCGTTTTAAACCCGTTTCTCGCGTTTCTTACATCCACGTCTTCGTATTAAGACGACGTATCAAATTATGACATTTTTGTATTTCATGTCCTCTGGTGAACAGTAATTTTTACTGTTCACGCAAGTTATAAAGTTATTTTTATAGTTTTTGTTGTCGTAAAACCCGTAAATGTAATAACTTATTCGTTTTAAACCCGATTTTAGCGATTCCTTCGAGCACGTCTTTGTAATTGAAAGGTGTATCAAAATTATCAAATTTTATACATTTGGGTCTGCTGATGAACGGTAAATTTTACTGTTCATAGTTTATAAAATTACTTTTATAAACTTTAATTATCGTAAACGCCGTATTTTATTCGTTTTAGCTCCATTTTTAGTAATTCTTTCGAGCACGATCTCGTAATTGAAAGTTCTATTTATTTATAAGGTTTACAGAAACAAATGTTCCTGAGATGAACAGTAACTTTTATAAAAATATTTTTATAAAAGTATTTTTATACATTTTAAGTATATAAACTCACGTAATTCATAAAAATATGTGTGATTTAATAAAAATACCAAACCTTCTGTTTGTAGAATTTTTATAACAAGTTTTTATAAAAAATCTTTTATAACTCCGGTTATTATCGTAAAACTCGTAAACTACGTATCTTTTTCGTTATTAATCCGTTTTTCAAGTTCCTTATATGCCCGGAATCGTCATGAGACGTAGTATGTTTATAAAATATAAAATCCATGCCTAAAATTTCATGCCAAAACAGTCCCTAAATATCCTTTTGAGTTTATTTGTATAACTTTGTTTTTATATACTTTTTAACTTCATAATTTACCACAAGTCCTTTGTAACTCTTAATATACTATGTCATATATATTATATAGTCCATAGGTCCATCATTTGTCCATTTGTCCAAGTTAACAAGTTCTTAACAAGGCTATTAAATCATAAACTTTCTTATGTAACTTTACTTACTAGTTTATACATATACATTTTTACACTTAACCAACATGTTACAATACTTATAATCCCATTATATCATGATATTACCAATCACATAACATATGAAAAAGTGTACCAAATGATGATCACAAGTAAAAACTCTTTTTACATGTTTAAAAGTCCTAAATGGTGATTTTTGCTATAAAGAACTTATATACACATAAAATGATAAATGTAAAGACATAAAGGGTTTTAGATGACCTTAATATGATGTAATATGATGAACCACAATATCTAAACCCTAGTTTAGATGATAAACCAAAGCTTGCACAACTTGAAAACCCTAATTCCAATTAGAAACCCTAATCTTGCTTTTCTTGCTTCAATACTTGTAAACCTTTAACCAACCCTTCAAAACACCTTAGGTTATCATAGGAATGATGTGTGAATGCTTGTATGGTCTTGTAAAATCAAGCTATGGATTTTATAAAGAGGGTGTTTGATGTCGTGGCTTATATGGAGGAAAAAGGGAGAGATGGTTTGATTTTTCTTAAGTGTTTTGTGTTGTATATGTTACTACTTGCAATGTATAAGAGATGTATATGTAGGACTAGTCAAAGACACTATTAGGAGTACAAGACAAGATGAGTAAAACATGGAAGTCTTCTTGGTCAAGGTATGGTCTTGCCTTGTAAAAGTCATAAGTCTTTACTAGTTGTTGAATGTACATAGCAAGTTGCAAGACTTTGAGATATTTTCTTGTGTATATCTCTATGAATCCGGCCATGGTATGATATATATGATGATATTTAGTAAATTTTGGGTATTGGGTACAATTGTGGGTATTTGTTGAAGCGTAGAAATGTTTTGGTGGTTCCAAGTATGCCTAAACGTATTTTATCGCGATACGTAAACACTTTATGCAACCAATAAAAATAAAATGAAAAAAGTTAATAATTATCCTCAAAATAATTACTTAACACTTGCTTGATGTAAACATTTAATCGCTTGATTCCCGTTTACATTGAATGATCATTTTTAGCTTACACGATTTAACTTAACAATTACGATTTAAAGCAAACGCGTACATTACTAAAAATACTTAGTGAATTTATTGACTTTTTGAAGATCATCAAATTCTAGGGTTTTTATTTGATTGAGGGCTTTAGTGATATCAAGGAATGAATTAGGAGTGAATGTGATAGAGATTGAAGCAAGAAAATCAATCAAGAGTGTTTGGTTTTGGTGTTGGATTTTCGGCAGCCCACAAACACCACTTAGGTATTGTGATTGATCATTCTCTTCTCTCCTTTTGTGTGGTAAATTTCTTCTTAAAACCCTAACTTTTTAATTTTTTTTTTTTTAAGAATGCATTTTCTTGATTTTTATGATTATGATCATGCATGTATTTTTTTTGAATTGATCCGGAAAAGTTAGTGTATATGAGGTTTAATGGTTATAGGATAGATTGCATTAAAGTATTTTGGCCTTGTGATGGCTCAATTGAGGATTTAGATGTGTTATGGATCGATTTAGAATAGGATCTTTCGGACTGTTTTGGGACATCAGGTAAACGGAGCTTGTTCTCCTAAATTTTGGTCTATAGAGGCTGAGAAAATTTCATATTTGGATATAGGGAGCCTTAAGCTTCAATGTGCGAATTGGATACTCCCGTATCGATTCCGTATGAGAAAGTTATGGTAATTTTACGATAATAGGTTCACTTCTGGCGTGCTTTTGGAACCCTTTTTTCTCCAGAATTTTGTACAGTAGGTCAAGGCTTTAAAGATTGGTTGGATGCTAGACATCATGAGCTAACTCCTCCAATTGGAACCAACTTAATTGCTATTTTAGTTTAGGATTTATGACTAAAACGGCAAAACTAAGAAATTCAGTTAATAATCTGGTTTGACCTTCAGTTATTAAACGTTTAATTCCCGTTGATTGGTAAAGGAGTTGAATGATTGGCTTAATGTTTTGAAAACTAGATTCATGTGGTTTTCCAGGTGTGAAAACCTCACCTTCATATCTTTTATGAAATGAGAGATATGGTCCTGTGATCATGGCTAATTTCTGCAAAAGGAAGTTTTCTGTTTTGAGTTAGCGATAGTAATTTGTCCTTTTCTAAAAATTGGTAAACAATTGGAATATGAGGCTTGATGTTCTGGAAAGTAGACTTCAAGGCCTTTCTAGGGGTGAAAGCCTCATGGCTATATCTTTTATGGTTTAGGATTTATGCTCTCTTGAAAATGGCTAAAATCAGAAAATTGGCTTTTACGTCTAGGATTGGAAAAATGAAAGGTATAATCATGTAAGATTGAGATCGGAATTAAGGGGCGAGACTTAGTAGATGTTTATTTTGATATGATAAAAGGGTAGACAACATGAGACTTTATAAAAACACTTTGGTTTAGTCGTGGTGCAATATTGTTCTTGTTTCGTATTTTATTAACTAGTCTTATATAACTATTCTATTATAATGATATTATGTATCATTCTAAGTCGCGACTTGCTTTATAGGTCACGACTAATCTTTGGAGTCATCTTTGCATACCTGGTTTCTCGTTCGACTATCTACGTACGGTGAGTTCGTAGCCTCGCCTTTCTAACTTTAAATGTTTTATTAAACCCCGCGAGGGAGATACATGCTTGCTTTGAAAATATGAACACAAGTTGTTTTAGTATGCTGGACCCGATTACATATTGATTTCATTGAGTATCTATTGCCAAAAGACCTTAATTTCATAAACTGTTAATTACCTATGATGGGTGAACGCTTGTACAAATAAATAGATCTATTAGGTTTGAAAGCCCTGTCCGGGGGTATGTATCCTTAAGAGAACACCCACTCAACGGGCAATTTGTATTGAGAATTTAGGTATAAGGCAATAATACCTAGTCGTGGGGCTAATATATCATGAAAGATATATTTTATTGTCAAGGTTCAGTGTCATGAGCTCAATGAGATAGAAATTAATATATGGCTTGTCCGATTAACAAGTCTCTTGATGAATTATGCTTGTGTTCATCATATAAACTCTATGAATTCACTCAACAATTTTGTTGACTTTTTAAGCATGTTTATCTCAGGTAATCAAGGTTGAAGACTTGGAGCGGTATGAGGAGGAGCTTGCGCGAATTTATTTTGTTAAACTGTTTTTAAGTTCCATTCCTCAAACCACATTTAAAATATGTTGGTGGTTTATAAAACTTGTATGTTGATTTGGTTAAGATTCTGTGGGACGACTTTTGCACTTTGATCTTACTTTTGGAATGGAACATGTTTGAGAACGTCTCTTTTGAGTCATTCTTTTGTAATTTATGTGTAATTGTACCATTAGTTAACACCTAATTGTTGGTTCCGCTACGTATGAAATTAGGGGTGTTAAAATTACTTAGATATTACATTGAATTGACTAACTATTACTAAGGCTTGTGAGATCGATAATGATCGTCACTTCACTAAATAATGTATTCCTAACAATCTCCCCCTAAGGGACTATCGTTGAGATCTCATAAATGATCAACACTTTTTGTGTTCCTAACAATCTCCCCCCTAAGGGGTGATCATAGAGATCTCTCCTTGTGACCTTGATCATTAATCGTTGAAGCTTCTTGTGTTGATCTTGAGTCCTTTTTGTGTAATAGTTGATCTTTTGTCTTGCTTCTTTACGTATGATCATTGACTTTTAGGATTGAGCTTTCCTTTATCTTGACGTGTAGTGAATATGTGACTTGAGGCACCTTGAGATCTCAACCAAGCCATAATCTCTTTCGCCTCTTTGTACAACTTTTGCTACCTTTGAACTCGTAACATTTGTACTTACATGCTCATACCTTTTCTTGATTTGATAATCTTGCAACTTTAATAATGCAATCTTCTGAATTTCTTTAACTTTAACACTTGTAGCTTAAGAGGACGTACGATATCAGAGTAGCGGAAGTCTTGAAACATGTACTTGAGCTTTCATGATGTCTTTATATTTGTCGGTCGGGAATGAGCATGTGGCTATAAATCTTGTGAGTCAGCTGGAATCATGTACCTTCACCTCCATCTTTAAATATCTTGCATTAAAATAGTTAGCAATAAAGCGGGGGGACAAATATGGTTTTTTCATTCACTTGTGGTTGGTTGGAGTAACCTTCGAATCCTTGAGGATCGACCTGTGATCAGATAGATTCAATTTAACAAGAATCTTCTTGACAGGATTTCCAGCTGTAATATTGAGTCTTTCTAACACATATGTATTAGATTTATCATACTCAGCATGTTCTCATAATCAAAACGTCTCAAAGCAGACAGCACGATATGAGTGAACCAGCGAGTTACTATCTCATCAATTGAAATAAAAAATTGATTTGAAAATCAATTGACGTGTCACTTGCTAAAGTGTTTTTGTGACACATCGAGAGTGTTAATCATTCCAAAAATTCATCAGCAATTATCAATTCATAACCTGGAACAAGTTTGATTCTTATAGAATCGCACCATCATTTTTTTCCAGTTGTCACTAGTTTGATTCATATAGAATCGTACAAGTCACCAACCATGAGCTTGTTTGATGTTGGCTCAAGCAGGATTTCCATCTTCATTGTGAATGAAATCGCTCGAATGTTCTTGCACCAAATACAAGCATAATGCCGAGGACTTTAATATGTTAACTTTGTTATTCACATTTTGGGTGACATACAAGCATGATTTGACCAGTGTCCCTAATTAATTTATGGATGATCTCTTTTGGCTCTAGACTCAATAGTGCACTTTGTTTTTAGTGATCGGAGGCTGGAGCAGACTGCCACCTTTTCAATATCAACTAACTCGGAGTAAGAAAGTCGATAGAAATGCGTGTAATCTCATTGAGAAATGAAACAAGAGTCTTTTAAGATACCTTGAGTGGCTAGGGAGGGTTGTCATAGCGTCCACTGGGTCCATGACGCTTCAATGTCAGACAACACCTAGATGTTTCTGACCGATTGATGTATTGACTCGGTTTCTGCCTAAGTGTATGGAGGGCTTCTTTCTTTTCACCCTTTATCCTTATATTTCTTTTTCATTCTTCAACCCCTTCAATGCTTACCGAGACTTCATAACTAACACCTTGTTAGGTTTGTTCCATTGTTAGCTCCATCTCAGTCGGCATTATTCCCAATTCTCACTTTTTCTCCTTTTGAATCGTACCTAAGGACTTCTACACTAACTAGTGGATATCCCTGGGTAGATCCCTCCGGTTCTGGTTGGATCATGGGATTTGAATACCTATACCTAACCACCTTATAACTCCATAAATTTAAGTACATGGTCAGTCTTTTGGGTATTCCATCACAATCCTTTAAAACCATTGAAAAATTCAATCAAAGTGTTTGATATAAATATCAAAAAGATTTACACTTTGATAGTTTTTCATTATCACTAAAAGCTCCCCCTTAACATGTGCATCGTAATCGTAGTACATGCTAAGTGTAGAGTACATTGAGTCCATTTTATATGATCACATTCCAGTACAATTTAGGTTCAGTTTAATCATATTTTCTCCCCTTATCCAAAATGTTAATCCCTTGATATTTTGGATATCAATTGATTAAACGTTTAGGGATAAAATGTTACACAAAAAACTATCAAGAACATTTTAATGCTCCCCCTTAGTATTTGAGGGTATATAAGATAGTGTTGAGTACAATAATTTGAGAAATTTTGAATTTACTAAGAAATTCTTGAAAATTTATACTCAAACACTATATATGCCTAATTTTTAAGTCTACACTACACATTTATATATTCACAAGATTATGATGTACGAGGTTTGACCTGAATGATGAGAACATCATATCATAGAATCGTATGGTTCTTTGTAGCAGCCGTAGGTCTTCCTCATAGTCTCTCTTAAGAAGTTGTCTTAGCTTCCCCCTAAATCAGCAATCCTTTCTTGAGTAGAATCAAAACTTTCTTGCAAGCCGCATCAAGCTGTCTTGATGTATAAAGCCCAGATATCCGAAGCACACAATTAACCCTTTCAAGAATTTGATACCGCAACACCAAAGTCAATTAAGTCCCGGATGAGCGCATTTCTCTCTTTAGGATAGTGATGATATAAATTGAAACACCAAAGTCAACTAAGTCTCGGATGTCACAATTATTCCCTCTAAGTAGCCGAAATGAAAACACCTAAGTCAACTAAGTCCCAAATGTACTCATTTCTTTCTGTAGAATACTGACTAACTTAAGGAATCATCATACTTATCAAACCTATGTGTACCTCTTTTGTCAACTAATTATACTCCCTTTTAAAAAATAAGCTTAGTGATTAACCGTTTGAGGAAGCATTTCTTGAATCAGTAACCAATCTTCTCACGTTTAGAATAAATATTCTTACAACACTTCCCCCTAGTATCTTAAATGATGCATACTTGAAATCACAAGATATCTCTACCCCCATGTAGTTGAAATAGTGGACCCGAAAGTAACAAGTTAAACACTGATTTTCTCTGCGGTTATGACATATGTCTTTCCGGAATGACCTAAAATGAGAATAGGGTATGAATTCTATCACGTGTACTCATTATATTTCTTGTATATCTATTCCTTCCCCCTTGCTGGTTTCGATACATCAAAATCAGCAAAACCTAGTACGCACATATACTAGAGATCGTGTTCGAAGAATTAATAAGCTTAAATCTATTATGTAAGAATCAACTAAGTCTTAAATTGCAAATAAGTCCCTAAAGTTTGAAATAAATGACATCTAAAGCCCGTATAGTTAATATAAATTAACTCCCCTTTAAATTGTTACCCGTCATTATCAAAAACTTTATCCGTTTATTCCGTGACTTATTTTGAAAGACTGTTTAAAAGATTATTTTCTAACACTTTCTCCCCCTCAAATAATAACCCATTTTCTA
>BQNB010158614.1:0-15012 GCA_026074375.1 Tanacetum coccineum
TGTCACTCATTGTTCAAATCTAAGTCGTTTCACAAAAACCTTTCTCATGCCTCTATTATAATATACATGGTTAATATCTTCCGTCCATATTTCCGCTACCACCTTTAAGACAACCTTGTACCTCGTCATGTGATTGTTCTATGAACATTCGCAGTACTCGAGAAGAGCTACATAACTTCTTGGATGAAGTTCATCGTATGCTACCGTCATTCGTCATGACATTGTCAAGCCCATCGCTCCGTCACAATTTATGTCTGGATGAGCACGAATTAAAAGGGAAGGGAAAACACACCTGTTCACATATATCCTTTAACCAAATACTCTTAAGAACTCACATATGTGATTCTTATTTACTAGAAACCAACAATGTAAAACCGAGTCATCCTTACCACTACCAATCTCGAGTCATCCACCTAGTCATCTTCATAAGAAGATTCACCATGTAATCATTCCCCACAAGTGAATTTCATAATGAAATGCGTCACATCCTCATATCCCGACACTCATAAGCATTTGTGCCTATGTTGTCAAAAGTCAAGTGAATTTCGTAATGAAATGCGTCTTATCATCTAATAATTTCCACTTTCTAGCAAGTGAAGAACACAAAGAAGATGTTCAATCTTCAAGTGTTGTTGAGTCATCACACTGTCGTGTCTTTCATTTTTCTTTCACCATGAAAGAACTACTACCTCATTTCACATTTTCACCTTTGTTCGTCAAAATTAACAACTAACAAAACACCCAACAAACCTATAGTCAACACCTTCCCCTTCCATTCACGCTCGTCCTTCTTCGTTTATGTTTCCTCAATAAATCATCCTTCATCACAGTGTCGTGTCTATCACTTTTCTTCTACTATTTTCACATTTTCACCTTTGTTTATTAACATTAACAACCAACAAAACACCCAACAAACCTATAGTCAACACCTTCCCTTTCCATTCACGTTCATCCTTTTTCGTTTATGTTTCCTCAACCAATCATCCTTATCATCAAAATTTAGTTCGACCTAAAGTCTTACGATAATGTTTATCCTTAAAAACCCCAAGCATGAAAATCATGCATAATGCTTAACAAAGAAACCTTGAGGATTTAGGAATCTCTCAATACAACACTTAGTCTATTCAAACCCACAATCATCGTATGTTAATACCTCTTATCCATATGACATCTTGGAAGGAGTCATTCTCATAATAAGACTTGTTGGTCAAGTCTTAGTCCTTAAGCATGTGTAAGTCGAATCTTATCATTAGTTCCTAAACATTTCCATGTCTTAAGCATTCATCATTTTTCTTTATTTAGGTTGTTGTCTTTAGTGCCACACTTTAGAGTGCATATACCTAAAACATACATGATTTGTTCCCCACTAAATATCTTGCATATATATCTATCATCATCATTATATATATATATATATATATATATATATATATATATATATATATATATATATACGTGTGTGTGTGCATTTTTCTACTAACTTTGTTTTGTAGCACTTTTCCGTTACTCGATTTCTTGGTGCCAATCAGGGGAGCTTTCACCAGGTGGGGAGCATTTTTCAAATTGGTCCTTGCCATTACGTTTGCAACCGTTTAAGATATCTAATATTCTTGATATGTGGTATTTCATCCATTTATATACTTTTTTTGCACGAAAACTAACCATTGATGTAGGTTTAAGAGTTTGCACTAATTTGTATCATTGGATCGCTTGAGTTTATCTTCAAGAGGGATGACATTGTTTTAAAAGTATAGATAGAATTAAAGACTTCACTTAGGATGATGCAAGCTCGCCTCTTTGATTGAAGAGCTGAAGTGTAGTAAAAGTCTCGTCTAGGAGTCTACCTTTTTGTTTCGTCTAAAGGGGGGTAAAGAGTGTAAATAATGTAAACTATACATTTGTACTATGAGTTATAGTTTACTTTTTTGACATCATCAAAAAGGGGTAGATTGTTTATGTAGAAAATATTATATTACGGATATTTAATCGTATAATTCTCTTCTGTTTTTGGTGATGACAAACAGTACTTATAAAACATAACGCTAAAGTGATTAAATTACTCGTAACACTAAATCATCATTCATAAGTCAACATCTTTCGACGTCTCATGTTTTCTTCAACAACCTATTTATGTTCGCGCCCGACGTAAATACTAAAGGTATGAACTCAAACAAACTTTAATTGTTGAATATCAAAGAAAATTTTTTTTATTTACAAACCTTACAGTTTTTTATAAACATGGGACAAACATTTTTTTAATACTATACAAAAATTCTTTGATTTCATAAGGAGATGTTTTATTCAAAATATTATTTTAATTCAAATTTTTACCAAAAAACGGCTAGATAAGTTCAGAAACCGCCTCACAAAAGGACAAAAAATTGAGCGTCTGAAAAATGGGCGGCCCCTTAATTAATTAAGAGGACCTGCCATAATTAAGGGGACCACCCTTGTATAATTAAGAGGACCGCTCAAATAAAAAATTAATATTTTTTCCTATAAATAGTGGACTATTTCCACAGATTTTCTCACCTCTTTGCACACAGTTTTCTCTGATCAAAAACCTCCTTTCAAACCCTTTCCTTTGATCAATTAACTTATTATAAGTTTGTTTAAAATGTGATCCAATCATCCATCCATTCAAGTACAAGATAAGAACCTTCGTTATCATTAAGATACGAAGTTATGTAGGTTAGTTAGTGCATTCGTGACATGTCTTACATTCACAATGTATAGATCGAGTCCATGTATTCTAAACTTATGTAATAGCTTGATCATGGTGTGTCTAGTTGTTATATCGTGGTGATCATAGGAATTTTAGATAGATCGGTGTGATCAAAGTAGTGTCTAGTTGAAGTGAAGTTGTGAAGTGAGGTATAGAAAAGTTGTGAAGGGTAATGAAGTCATGAAGTGAAGTAGTGAAGTAGTGTGGTGAAGAATAATAAGGAATGAAGAAGTTGTGTAGTTGTGAAGTTGTGTTGTGAAGTCGTGAAGTAGTGAAGAAGTCGTGAAGTCGTGATAGATTGGTTCTAGCTAAGATTAGAACTCGACATCTAGCTTAGTATCGAAAATTGATATAATCGAAAGTTGTGTACGGTTTTCTCCGCCATAAGGGAGCTTGTTGACTAGTGAAGTAACTCTCGAGTTGGGTACTCGGGGAGTGGAGTAGGACGAAGAGGTGCTTCGTGATCGAACCACTATAAATCATCGTGTCCGGTTTGCATTTCCTTTCACTTATCTCTTTACATTTATACTCGCATTTATTGCTTTACATTTATACTTGCATTTGTGTGTTGGTTTGTATTGTTGTGATTTGATGTATTACTATGTGAACACTAATCATATTATGTCACGCTTGATCGGCAATTTGATACGAAATATTTTAAGGTTTTAAAAGGAAACGTATTCACCCCACCCCCCTCTACGATTTCCACACTTTTGGCCACTTTATGCTTAATTGTATGTGACTAAATACCCAAAACAAACATGCTTTGTGTGACTAAATATTACAAAAGACCACACAAACCATAAAAATTCATTGTGCATTGGATGATCAAGAGTCACACTAAAATACAATTTCTCACTTTAAACAGCATATGGTCCACTTATTAACACTTTTGGCCACTTTATGCTTAATTGTATGTGACTAAATACCCAAAACAAACATGCTTTGTGTGACTAAATATTACAAAAGGCCACACAAACATAAAATTCATGTGGCATTGGATGATCAAGAGTCACACAAAATACACATTTCTTCACTTTAAACAGCATATGGTCACACTTATTAACACTTTTGGCCACTTTATGCTTAATTGTATGTGACTAAATACCCAAAACAAACATGCTTTGTGTGACTAAATATTACAAAAGGCCACACAAACATAAACTTCATGTGGCCATTGGATGATCAATAGTCACACAAAATACACATTTCTTCACTTTATACGGCATATGGTCACACTTATTAACACTATTGGCCACTTTATGCTTAATTGTATATGACTAAATATAGAAAAAAACATGCTTTGTGTGCTTGTACAATGTTTACGGTCACACTTATTAACACTTTTGGTCACTATTTTTAATGGATACGGACACTAACTCAAAAATATAACCATAAACACCCTACGGTCGCGCGACCTTTTGTCACACACGTTCGAAAACGCATATGTGACTATATGTATATCGTCACACTTTTTGGTCTAGCCAAATCCCCTTTTTGTACTAGTGGATCTACAATCTCCTGTCAACATCATGTCTCGTGCTTACCACAACAAAATAAGAGAAAAATCCTTTCAGGCACGTAGAAACCCATACCAACCATATAAGTTCTGCAACTTCGTTGGAAGAGCTAAAAATGTGCATATATTTATCGGGTGCTTCGTTTATGTTGTGGACTTTATGATTTTAGAAGATTTGGGCAGCATCATTGATAGTGGGTTAAGTGAAGTAGTCTTGGGACAACCTTTTGCGCGTACATCTAAACTCGCTTATGATGAATCTTTAGGATTAATTAGGTTTGCCCAAAGGGACGACGAGGTCGTGTTTAGAATGCCTCAAAGGACAAAAGAATTAGACCTAGTATCTTCTTTAGAAAAGGATAAGTTTGAGGCATTCTTTGTGGAAAGCCTGAAAGTTAGAAAAGAGGGATTTAAGCATGTCCTCGAAAAAAGAAAGGGATATTACAAAGCTTGCATGAACCTTGGACGTACTTATAAAAGAGATAGGGAAACAATCAAAAAACTCAAAACTAACCACATAAGTATCATCAAGCTTAAGGAGTGAAAGGACTTCGAGTCTAGCTACAAGACTCGTAAAATAAAGAAAAGCGCTTCTTGGGAGGCAACCCAATATTTACTTTTCCCGCAATTAGGAGTGTCATGTGTTTTACTCTTTTCATTTTATTCTATCATGTTCGAACTATATCTTGTAATCATGCTTTGTATTGTTTTTAACCTCGTCTTAACTTCAATCAAAGGTATTTTGCAAACAATAAGTGTAGGGGAATCTATCCAGTTTTAGAACCAAGTTCAAACACGTTAAATAAATTGTTTAGATTAATTCGCGTCGATTTCGAGTCATATGAGTAAATTGTCAATTCTCAGGTTTTATGCAGCTATTTGTACAGAAACTAACTTATGGAATCAAGTGCAGAAAATTTTTCATCAAAAACAAAAATTTCGTTTTCACAGAACGTGGAGACGGCGTCACGATTTACACACGTCGCCATCACCACGACACCTGTGACGGGGTCACGAAAACCCTAACGGCGTCAAACGCCCAGGTCCAGAAAACTTAAAGTTTTTAATTATTTTTAAAAATAAAACTTGCATAACATTTAAAATATGTAATCTTCGGTTATAAACCTGCAAAACCAACGAGTTTGACAATTCTCTCATCCTATCTTTACTGCTTTATCGAGTCAAACCCTAAATTCATATTGTATATTTGAATATCGCACATTTTATGCTTGGTGTAGTTGTCTTTGTCTTTGATTACAGGTTATATTTGATGAGAAGAAGCTTGGAAGTTCTTAGGAAGTTTCATTGGACAATTCTTGGATGATGATTTAACCAGTTATCGCATGTTTCTTCTCCATTATTGAGCAAACCATGGGAGTACTAGTTTCTTTTCCTTGTTCTTTTTTCCCTTTAATTCGTTTTTACGGGTACCTTTATAGAACATTAGGGACAATGTTCAACTTAAGTGTAGGGGGAAATAAGCCTTAGAAACTATTCTTTCTTTTGTCATTTGTTTTGTCCTTAAAATAATGGGTAATATATCAAAACATAGCATAAGAGGTGATTTTAACAACCCAAATTTACAATTTTTTATGATACATACCGACGAAAACCAAGTATTAAGAGCGTCTCATGAATAGGAATTTATATTACTAACATAAAAACCCTCAAATTTCACCCCTAAAAATGTGAGGTTCGCCCTTAGATGTTATACCTTTAGCTTGTTCGAGTTAAGGAGTGAGCAATCATATGTGTCTATTCCGTCGTTATGGATGTGTATGCGTGGTTTTGTCACCTTTTCTGGAACATTGGTATTGGTTACTTTAGGATTATGAGAGTGTACTGGTAGCATATTAAATTCTAGAACTTGTTTTTGTGATGCATCCCGAGACCGCATAGTAAGTATTAGGATTTGCTTGATAAGAGGCATAGATTTAACTATTTTTTAAACCTGTTAATTGTTTGATGTCACTTGATCATATAACTATCCCACACCCTTGCCATGCACTCACCTTTAGTGCAGGATACCCCTAGTACAACCCTTCGAGCATATCCTTTTTCATGGTTCTCGTAATTTTCTGGTTAAGCCGGACTATTAATGAAGAGCATTGTCACCCTTAAACTAATCGTTACACCCAAATCGCCTTAGCCTACCTTGTATGTACTCTCTTTTAGTACATTATTGTTTTAACCCAAGTTAATTATTGAGTACATGGTTGCTAAGTACTTATCCTTGTAAATACTGTTTTGGGACGATTGGGATTCATGGTAGTATTTATTTCGCGGAAGAATTAGGAATAAAAGTTAAGTCAATACCCCCATACGTTTGTTAGATGATCTCCATGTTATTTTGATCCACCTCAAATCGGGTCATTATTTAAATTGTAAATATCGAGCATGTAAAAGCTCAAGTGTAGGGGTAAGTGTTATAAACCTCATGTTGTGATGTATTATGTTATTAAAAAAAAGAGATTGATGTAGAGTTGTGTAGAGTTTGTATATCTTCATCCGAGTCTTGGCTTAGCAACCAAACCAAAGTGTATTCGTGTAAATAATTAGCTAACCCTTCCACTCCAAATTCACCCAAAGCCACCCAAATGTATCCCATCCGTTTCCGTTTCCGTTTCCATTATATGTTATCTTACACCCACACCCCACAACCCTTTAAAAAGACCTCTTAGATAGTAATGAATAATGCTTGCGCCTAGCGATGGAGGTTTGATTCTTTACCAAGCCTATGGTAATTTATATGCTATGACAGGTAATGAGTGTTGATTTTTCGTTTCCCCATTATGTTATAATTTATTATACACCCGAGTGAAAGAGAGAATCCCAAACACTTATGTGAGGTGCTAGTATATACTTTCTGTGCTTTTAATTACGAGGTCTAGAAGGTTGTGTTGTAAAATACTTTTAAAGAGTAGGTAAAATGACCCTCATATTGCTATTGTCTAGGTAGAAAAGCCCATTTGCTTGAGGACAAGCAAATCCCAAGTGTAGGGGTATTTGATGAGGTGTCATTTTATACACTTTTTCGGGGTCGTTTAACCCCCTAAATCGTGTGTTTATGCCCAAAATAGGTACTTAATCGTTCCTTTTCAGGTATTTAGCATTTGGAAGGCATTTGGAGGAAATACACGTGACTTGGGCTCATTTGGAGAAGAAACGGACAAGACTACGAACCTACACCAACATCTCTCAAGAATTTCTACTCAGAAGCTGGAGACTGCGTCACAGATTACACGTGACGCCGTCACAACCCATCTCAAGACGGCGTCACAAGATTTCCAGAAGGCGTCAGATTGTACGACCCAGCCCATTATCTAGAATATTCTTGTCACGACGGCGTCACGATTAACACTGACACCGTCGCAGCGATTTTCCTATAAATACAAATCCGTTTTTAGGGTTTTAAGTGTGTGTAACTTTAGAATAAAAAGAGGGTACGAACCCTAGTTCGTTTAGCAGCTGTTAAGGACGATTTTAGGGCCTCAAAACCCTATTGTACTTCCTTTAATTCATGTTCTAATCAAGTAAGACTTATTTAATCATTCAATATGTCTTGTTGTGTGATTCTTATCTGTTCTTGCCTTATTTATAACATGCTTGGCTAAACCTTATATTGTGTTTATTTATAATTGTATGAAACCTAGGATGTAGATCTTAGTGGTGTTGCTTCTTGGACCCACACATTGTGCTTCAAACGAAAAACAGTAACCCTTACCAGATTCAATTCTTTCTTGCACTATTCGACATTTTGTCAGTCCGAAATTCTTTTCATTCACAATCAATGAGCGCCTTTTCAATGGAAATAGAAATACAGAATGCGTTTAAAGACTTACCAGGTAATAACCTCGAATCATATCAAGATGCGAGGTGGGGTACATAGCAATATATGATTATAACGGGAAGGGTGAAACAATAAAATACACCACGCGAAAACCTATTCAATCAGATCCATAATATTTTTGTTCATAATACAACAAAATGCAAAATATAGGAAACACAACAAAGATGTAAAAGGCTAAAATGACGGATACATCACCGCGTGAGAAGAAACACATCGGGTAGACCAGTAAAATAAGCGATGTGATGATTATGATCATAACGGGAGTGAAAATCTCGATTGGGAATCCCATGAGGATTGGTAATCGGCAGTTTCGAGGAAGAGGATGAGAAACGTAAAACCGTGAAGTAGGTGATAAATTAAGATGAGGAGTGAGTAAAGTGAAACTTGAAAGATATAGGAAAAAGGGGGCGGCGTAATGGGTAGGAGTTGTGGGGAATATTGATTTAAAATATTTATGATGAACATAGTCGTATCTAGCAAGAGCGATTACAACCAAACCCTAAACTCTCAACAAAAGTAATTATTCGAAATAACTTATATGCTGAGATAATGATTTTACGAACACATAGATAATACACTCCAACATATGAAGCGATATGAACGTAGTAAGATAAACACATAAGATGAACATAAACTTTCAGAGGACCACATGTGTGGTAGAAAGTAGCAAGGGAATAATAAACCACAAATCAACATATAACATAACATCATTCATCAGGTGTTTGGGAGACACGACAATTTATATACATCAAGAGTCTCTGTACCGACTATGCTTACAATCACAAACAAATAACAAAAGGAAAAGGGGATGTCAATGTAGACCTAAGGTATACATAGCCTGATCAACTATGTATGAGTTAGGTCGACAGAGATATGCTCAATATTACTCGATGTAATAACAAAAGTTTGAACGCATACACCTTTTACTCATTCATCACATTAACAAAAATACTCAAAGCAACTATGAAAGACTGTGGTTCATCAAAGATACTACGTAAATGAAACAAAGTTAAAGATAAAACGTTTGATGATTCTTCCTGGAGGATTCAGCATAAGATTAATTAAAATGCTCAAGGAAAAAACGGCAATACAACCCGCACACCTACTGGCAAAAGCTACTTTTTCTAGAAAACTTCCACGCCAATCGCCAGAATGATGAGTGGCACAATAAGCCCTAGTATTACAATGATGTACTAGTGATCCTCTTCATGTGGAACACTCGCCAAATAACAACCAACTTCTTTCTAAACCTAGTATGATCATACTTTCAACATACCAACAAGCAAAAGTAATTATTTGACCTTAATCCAGATTTATGTTGTTCCTAATTACATAACGGGCTTTACTCCCTTATTGGTCAAACTAAGTCAAAGGTCACTCTGCGTAAACGCATCCTTTCTTGCTATGGGATATGCTTTACTTAAGATGCAAATCACTTAGCTTGTTTGCATCAAGATGATTAATGATCAAATCCATTGTTGATTATCATGGATTAAAGTCTAAATGACTAATTTAGTTTGTGGTATTTGGAAGTTAATCATACTTTGACTTTTCTCACTTCTTTACCCATACAAATGTTTTTACAAACTCACATGTATTCCTCACATGTACAAGTCCACACTTCTTGTACACAATCCCTCAACCCTCTTTCTAATCACTTGTTTATCCTTCTTACCCAACAAGTGATTTCATCTCTTCCACACACACTCCAAACATCTCCTTCCTAAACAATCCCATAATCGCATATGCCCACTCTTTCTTCTCTTATTGGCAATGTGATTATTTACCCAAATCAATCCTTTGATTTCATCCTTATCTTTATCTTCATCTTTAAACCTTTATACACATAATACTTCACCAAATAAACTTCAAATCCTATCCTCCATATGCCAACTCACATTCACTTACACAATGTACTTCTCTTGTACTTGTTGTACTTCTATGTCTCTTATATTCCAAACAATATGTCCCATATCTTTTCAAAACATTCTCCACTACATATTCACTATTCGCCTTCTTCTTCATACAATTCAAATTACACACACTCTCATCTTAACCCTTGATCAAGCCATGTCACCAATCCAAGTTCACACACTCTCTTCTTAACCCTTGGATTGCTTCTCAAACAAACACAACAAACACACTTCTCTTCTACCCTTAATCAAGCCACCTCATCAATCTAAACTCTCTCATTCTATTCTCAACCATTGGATTAATGCTTCATCTCAAACAAACACAGCCTCTCTCACAAACACTCTCTTCTCACTCACACAACAAACACACCTCTCTCTCTCTACCCTTGGTCTTGTCACTTAACCAAGTGTCCTCTTCACATCCTCACCCTCCATTTCAAACAAGATCAAGAGACTCCTTTCTATCACATCATGTCACATCATGATAACTCACACACAACTCATACTCTCTTATCCAACATGTGTGTAAATGAGTTTGAAATTCAAATTTCAAATATTTCCCCCTTTCTCTCTAAGAAAAGAATATTCTGCAATAATTAATCTTTGCACTAAAGCTTCGACTTCGGAATCAGTATGAGGAAGCGCACAGGCCATTGAAGTGTTTTGTAGTAGGAATTAAGTTTGAGAATTTAAGAGGGATGAGGTGGTATTTATAAGACAAAAGGGGAAAAAGGGAAATAATTGAAAATTTTGACGTTACTTCAACGGATACATTCCCAACATTTTGTCGTATCGGCTCGTCCCAATGACGACACATTCATTCGGGATATGTAAGGGTCAGTTTAAGAACGAATACCCTCACACGTTCGCAAATCCACAATCTCCTACAACGTCTTGATTTCGTGGACGAAATCTTCTAACCTGGGAAGGTTGTGGCACCTCATAAGAAAATTTAATTGCCTTTTCGTTAAGTAAAATTCATGTACTGCAAGTTTATGAATTCACCGTCAATTTCAACAAGAGGTCATTTTATGATCGTCAATGCATTACTTTTGTTCATGGAAAGTTTTATTAGCACACGAATATCACCACTATTGCTCTTGTGTCTAAGAGGATATTTTAGAACTTGTAGCGATAAAACAATATTTATTTTTTTCAATTTTCAAACAAAGTCATTTACTTAGATTATTTTCATGAAACCATCTACGTTCGATAACCATGCAACTCTTTAAGAGAATTCAAAAGAAATATACACTTAAGAAAAAAACCAATTATCAAGATATATGCACATGCATATATATAAAACCAACACATAATAATGGCAAAACATCCATCATTACAAAGCCTTACACACTACCCTATCCATTTTCTTATGTTAAATATCTCCATGATACGTCTTATGAACCTGATGAAATTTCAAATGGAAGAAAACTAAGAAATAATGGAGATTCCTTAATATTATAAAAAAAGGGTATGATTATAACATATAAGAAATTTACACTATGGAGTTCAATAGTAGTATTAGAGTCCATCCACATGCAACATCAGTAAACCAATCAAAGACTTCAGTATAAAAATGGCACCATGCACGAACTAGTCTCTCTACCTAAAATTTGAAAGCAAAGATTAAACAAATCGGTGAGAGTTAGGTTCTCGCTTTCGTTGGATTCGAGAGCTAGGAGGCGTTGGATTTAAATAGTAGAAACAAGAAGGGTTCGAGCCCTTTTGACACCATCACCTTCCTCGTCGTCTGACGAACTTGGACCTCGGTAAGTCGTTCTCGTGGCTTAGCATTTTTCGTTAATATGTTATTTACCATATAGTTAAACGAACATCGGCTTTGTAGGGCTAGTAAGTGACATATATCTCATGCATGGTTCGTATGCACGCATGCCCAAAAACCTTGGTCGTACCATACATGAAATAACGACGCATGAAAAAAAAAACTAGTAAACAACATATCGACGCATAGAAAAGTAGTGTAAACACGTAGTTCATAAGCACGAGTATCGAACCAAGAAAATTTTCTTATGAAAACCATGTACGTAATTAATGGCACTAGGAACGAATGAACGATGGTTCAACGTGAAGTTACATTAACCTTGGCCGACCTCGACTCGTACCTGACGTAACTAGCTAGTTATACGGTGAACACAGCGAGCCATGGCCTCGCTGTGGCACTTCAAGCCAAAAAGAACCTCAGCCAGTCAGGTCCGCGATTCGAATCCAGGACCCGTTAATGCCTATGACAACGACTACAACCTGAACATACTCTCCATGCACGCTAACAGCCATAACAGGCTGTTGCCTGACCGCGGCTGTTGCCTGACCGCTGCTGTTAAGCTGCTAGGGAGGCGTGGTAATGTCTTTATGCCTCGACGATTGAGCGACCTCGTGGATATATATATATATATATATATATATATATATATATATATATATATATATATATATATATATATATATATATATAAATAATTATATCATTAAATATGCTTTTGGACCATACGATATGCAAGAACTATATGGGGGCAAAAAGAAGACACAACAGTGGTCTAAAACCCACTGCTTGTGTGCGGCAAAAAAACCAAAAAGAAACATGGTGTATGCCATGTAGTTATTTTGTATTATATAGAAAAGATACATGTAATATTTCCTAGAACTTTCATGCAATTTACCTTGTAAAGGTAGGCGAAAAACATATTAAAACATGCATGTTGCCATGCTCTTTTGGGTCGTTTCATGCCGAGACCCAACAAGTAGATAAACTAGTAACGAAAACAATGCTATTACCAAAAAGGTAGAAAAATTATAAATAACGATTTGCAATGAATTATGAACGACAACAACGAGATTAAATTAAAAAAAACGTAGATGTCAAGGGCTGAAAAGCGGGGAAACAAAAATGAGAAAATGTTAAATATTCAATAAAGTCCATTCTAGAGAATTAAGGGACTACATGCGATGATATGGAGACTTAAGAGTATTAGCGGTAAATATGTATGATCTTTATAACTCAATTAAACAAGTTGAACGAACCGCGATAAATAAAAACTGATAATTATAGGATTAAGTTGTCAACTACGGTGTAAATAAATATAAGCTTAGTAACTAACAAATGATATCTATATCTTCTGAGATAGAAAACTTGTAAACATAAGTTACGACGCATAATAGTATTAATTCCTGTATATGTACTTGTCGACGTAAAGTCATCCATAGAGCCAACGGTTTTAAACAACATCTTAAAAACATAAAACGATAACTCATAAACGACAAGTGCCTTTGACGACCCACTTGCATATTTCCTTTCATACATTAAGGCTTTAGAATATAAACTCAGATTTGTCATAATTACTTAGGTGTTTGACCGAGTCACTATTTGACGTACATTGATCCATTATCAATTCCAGACGATTAACCGACAAGGTGAGTTTTCATAGCCCCTACTTTACCGTTTTAAATCATCTTTTGGGGTGAGAACATTGCTTATTTTTAACAGTTGAACACAAGTACATTTACTGATTTACTATTGGGTCTAAGTCCCTACTCAACCCAACTTACTATATTGCCCAAATTTATCATGAACCGTTAATTCTTGTAAGCGCGAATGTTATGGATAGATCTATCAGGATTGACATCCCTGTTTGCCTTGGACTGACATTAGTCAGGGAAATACAGTTTCATTTGAGTCAATTACGGATGCCACAGGTTGAACATCTGCATGGGCTTATCTATGATGATACATGTTAACGCTTCGGTGTCATGAGCTTAGACAATTGTAAATACTTTTCATTGTGATATTTAGGATTTCTATATTTCATGCTAGGATTATAAATCTTGTGGTTCATCACCATTATCAAAAAATAAAACCTATGAACTCACCAACTTTATGTTGACACTTTAGCAATGTTTTTCTTAGGTGATCTATATTACGGAATATATGGAGTCTGCATTGGTATATTGGCATGTAGAGGTCTATCTCTCGTATCAAGTCCTCTTCACGCCATAAAGTCACAGACCCCAAATCTAGTCTTCCGCTGCAGTAAATTTGGGGGTGTGACATGGACTAACATTGGGCCTTATGGCCCAATAAGTGAAAAACAAGTAAACTTGAACATTTAAAATGGAATTCGATCGATTTATTTAATTTATACTTATATAAGTTTAGGATAATTAAAATAGTCGTTTAAAATATGTTTTGATAAAACATAGCGTAAACGTAGGTTTTGATATTTTGTCGGAAATTGATTATTTGAGGAAAAGTGTTTGGAAATAAGGTCTACGACCTTGGAAAGCGTTTATAAACAAACGGGTCATGCCGAAATTTTATAAAAATATTATACTTAGAAACATTTTTACAAAAACTTACTTTCTTAAAAATTTGACAAAAAGACAAAATAATAAAATATTATTATTTTAATAATCGACTAAAAGATGAAAAATATATTTTATAATTTTATAAATTATAAAAATCCTATCATTTACTTCGTATAGCTAAAATGTGTCAATACTTTTAATTTAAACACTTAATCTAGTTAATTTGTGGTTACCGAATAATTGCCGAGGCATGTTTTATTTTTGAGTAAATTGCATAAATCGTCCTTAAAGTTTAGCTAAATTGCATGTTTCGTCCCAAACGTTACGAAATCACAAGGATCGTCCCTGTGAGAAACCTTTGTTGCAAGTATCGTCCCTATGGGGAAACTTTTGGGGAAACCTTTGGTGCAAGTATCGTCCCAGCGGGGACGATACTTGCAACAAAGGTTTCTCCACAAGGACGATCCTTGCACTTTCTTAACGTTTAGGACGAAACATGCAATTTGACCAAATTTAGGGACGATTTATGCAATTTACTCTTTATTTTTCTGGGTAAAGGGTTTCCTCGGTAAATGTATTACTCCAAAAAAATGATTCAGTACAAAAGATGTGGGTGAGTCCCACATCTTAGCCCGTTACATAGGCAAAAAGCGAACATAACAAGCACAACTACTCCATAAGAGGA
>BQNB010158615.1:0-15012 GCA_026074375.1 Tanacetum coccineum
ATGATTCGAATTAAACATACATTTTCCACAAGTAGCACAAACAGCATTAGCATTCGAAGTTCTGGAATTTAAATTGTCATTACGCGCAGTTACAGACTTTGTTTTATTAGAAATACTAGAAATCCTCGGTTGTTCTTCTACTTCAGTCTTCTTAAGCTTCGCATGACTAGTGTATGGCACGACCTTTTCTTTCATTTGATTGCTCCTAGGCTGTGGTCTGCTAACATTAGTTTTGTGAGTTACTCCTGTAGATGTAGAAGCGCGAGGATTAGTATACCTAAAAGTCTGATTCAACTGTGGTGCTCTAGTTTGTGTGGTACAGCTTGCATTACTGTCTTAGGTAATGGTTTAATCACATTTGTTGTTTTCTTTTACAGCCTTTGCATTGCTGTCTTAGGGAAAAATCTGTAAGGACTGGTTTTGAAAAAAACCCTCTTGACTCATTATTTTTGGAACCCCACGCTTTTTCTTTGGCAAAATATTTTCTCTCAAGAGAGTCTGTAAAGGACAGGTTTTCCCTAAAACTGATGGTTTTGGATCCTATGACATTTGTTTGTCGAACAACAATGGTTTATAATCAAACTTAGAGGTCTACAATTTCCCTTGCATTTTTCTCAAACGAGTTTTTTCACTCACTTATTGCATGTTCTTGTCTTGCAGTAGAGCTTTCAAATCTTGGTATTTCAACATATTTGGTCACGTTCTTTTCGAAATACATTGGATGCTCTTTCTTTGCAAACTGTGTCATTTTTCAGTTGTACTTGAAATTCTTGTAAAGCGATTTCAAGAGAAATTGAGTGTTTTTCTAATCTAGCAAAACGCTGTAAAAGCTCAGTGTAAATCTCTTTACTTACAAAATCAGTTTGTTCAGAAAGCTTTTTGCAGACAAGTCCATTCCCATGAATTATGAAGATTTAACATTGTAATTCAGTGATCTCATCTAAATCAGAATGACGTTTAGCAAATAAGGAACACATAACATCTTTAGACACACAATTCTTGCAAAAGCATATCATACATGTTGGAAATTCTGCTAACAGACTTCAAGTTTCATCAAAGTTCATCTTCAAGAGATTCAACGTACTTTATATCTGCATGCATTTCTTGGCCTTTTATTTAAGTTCCATGTATAAAAACGACGAGACTATCATTCTGAGTCTTAAGGGCAAGAGGCATCAAACATTTCTTAACTAGGATTTCCATATCTTGTGCAGTTGGGTGTCGAAGATAAAGATCGGTACCGTTTGAATGCTTTTAACCTCATGCTTGAATTGAACAATTCGTTCAGATGATTAATGTTGTTTGGTCATGACAATATATGCTTGTCTACTTTTGCTTACTGATTTAGACACTGTAAGAAACAATGTTTTTTGAAAACATTTGGTTTATTGTTTTACAAATTATTTTCATTCTCCACATTTTCTTCTTATTGCATTTTGCCTGTGCTAACGTGAATTTCATAATGCCTGGGCTGGGGTTTTGAAAATTCATAAAGACTATTGAACTTCGTGTAGTCAAATGGTTTGAACTAAGTCTTATTCATTAGATCGACTCTCTCAGCAAGAGTCAGATATCGCTCTCTATCGGTGATGAGTCTCTGGTTGCAGGATCAGATTGTTCTTGTGTGATCGCATACAAACCTGCGGTGCCATTATGAGCTTTTTGCGGTACATTGGATTGACAAAGGTAGGTCTTCCATTAAATGTAAGGGCATTTGGTGCTAACATATGAATGGTTTGGATGATTGACTCCGTATGTAACATCATTCAAAAACTTTAATGTGTTTCCATTGAAATCATTTTTGATCAATATCTTTCTCTTCCTTTAATTTCAGATCCATTATTACCTTATGTTTTTCTCTTGACAAGAACCTTCGTATGTGACCTAGTTAAAAGACTCGTTTGACTAATTCATCCGTGTTATTGGCTTGGACAACAGAGATTCGTAGAGCCTTAACTTTTAAACCTTCTTGTATGTCCAAGTCCTTATTGAGCTAATAGTCCCTAGAGTGTCATTTTAACTTACGTTCAAGTTGGTCATGAGTCAACTGTAACGACTCATTTAAAAGCCTTGTACCTAACAACTCATTCTGTTTGTTTTGAAGTGCCCCTAACAACTATCACCGATACTAGTAGATTCTCCTAGAGTTTTACCGAGTTTCGCAAGAATACGATTTGCACTCATTAACTCTTGAGTGTCAATGTTGCATTTTGCTTTCTTTTAATGCTTTTGTATCTTTTTATTGTCAATTCGACATCAAGTTTTAAATAGCAATTAAATTAGAGCAGAGTGCAAAGCAACCTCATCACACATTCAACAACCTGTTGGTCATTCTGTATATCAATTATCACACATATCCGTGAGTCAGGAATGACATTAACTATCACCCTTTCCACTCACATGTGTTTACGAATGGATTTAAGATTGCTCAAATGCTTAGTAAGTCATTGGCAAACACATTATGATCAGTAAATCGTAGTGTACCTTTCCACAGGCTTCATCCAGTGAGCCTGAGTCGTGCATAGGAACCTTCTTGAATCTTTGCCATTTAACTGTTAATGTGCTTCCACCTCTTGTCATCAATTTTCCTCATCCGTGGCTGGCTAGCCAGACAGATTGCACTGCTTGAAGTGAACACCTTCTCAGACTTGTTTACACCGCAACTTCTTTTCCTTTGATACGTTGGAGTCTCCTACCTGTTTTGGCTTTCTGCATTCCTTAGCATAATGACCAAATCTTCAGATTAAGCTCAGTACCCAGATTGTTGCACTACTGGACCAACTACATATTTTTCCCTAGCCCCAACAACATTTACTGCCTCTGATTCCCTAAACTGTCCAGTCTGATTGTCAGTCTTGTATCTTGGATTAGTATCCACATTCTTGTTTCTGTGTTATATAGAGAAGTTCTGAGGTTGTTGTTGGTAGGTTTTTGTAATTTCTGAAGTACTTGGGCAAATGAGAGCCAAATTCTTCTGCCTATCTTGTCCATACTGAGCTTGTTCAGGATCACTGTTACTCAGAAGCTGACTCAGATGGAGGTGTGATAGGTTTGGGCTATCTCTTTGCTTATATCTTGTAGCTGCATGAGATCTGGTTGGAAGTGAAGCGTTGGATGTTTGGTGCAATGATTTGTGGGTGTTTTAGGGTGTTTGATAATAAGGATCTTGCATTGTTTGAGCATAGCAACAAGTGCTAATGGTTAGCATCTTGCCATTCCCCTTTCAGCACGGATTCATTAACTTCCTTTTAGTAAAAATTTGTTTTCATAAAGAATGTCAAAGAGCTTATGATATAAACTTCATACCAACTTGTGTTGTTGCTTCACAATCGTAGACAAATCTTGACCATTCTGGTTGAAGATGTTTGCGAAGAAATTGAACATTGACGTGCATCCTTTGCAACTGTCAAATTGTTCTGATCATTTTCATCATCATCTTGTAGAATCTTTGTAGTAGACTCATTGTTTCTCCATCGTGAGAGGGGAATTGACCAAACACTCACCAAAATAATTTGTCATGACATCTTGAATATTGAGTGATTCACCTTAGTTGTAACCTCTCGATGCTTCCCAACAATTTTCTTGACTGTCTGAGATGCATCAACAGTGAGTAGATTTCATCTCCAATTTCAGTCAATATCAAATGAATCGCTTTCTTTTTCAAGATTCATAATGGCCTTTTGTTCTCAAGGAGTCATATTCAGAACTGTCTCGACTGATGTTGTTGCAAGAACTTTTGGAGAATCCTCTGTTGCCGGAACAACTGGTGTAGTGACCATTGTTGGAATATAAGGACCTTGTAGAAATTGCACTTTCGTAGGCGATCACCATTTGGTCTTGTATCATGTATCGTAAGAACCAGTGATCGCCATGTCATGATCGGCCTGTTACAAGCATTGGTGGACGATACCTTGAACCTGTTGCCATTAATGTTGTTGTGCATTTGACTGCTCGTTGTGGAAGTTGCAATTCGGATTGTCATGAGAATATGAAGAATTATAAGTAAAGAAGGATTTGTAGGATCTTAACAATAAAAGTGATTGTTGTTGTTGTGGATTTGAAACAATTAAAACGTTCACAAGGGAATTTTACACGTCTATGAATTAAAACCGATAAATAATTAAACGTGGATTTTACAGAATCCCAAATAAAAAACCGTAGAATTGATTTGATTCGAATCCAGCGGCGAAAAATTCCAAAAACAACTGGAAAAGTGTCAGATAAATCATAGAAAAGATGTTTTTTTTGGCCCTTCGAAAAATCCTTAACCAGCTAAAGGATGGTTACCATGCGTGATCCGCTCGTTTTTCCTCCTTCGATTTAGAGAGTCACAAAGGGCCTAAAACGGACTTACGGATCAAAAGTTATGGCTGTTTTACTGAAACCCTTTTCGTCACACAAGTTTTCTAAAAAAATTTCCGTTCGGTCAAAAAAAATTTGCTCGTTCGATCCCGCTCGTTCGATCCGCTCGTTCGATCCGCTCGTTCGATCCGCTCGTTCGGTCCGCTAGTTCGGTCCGCTCGTTCGATTGTCACTAGTTCGATGCTCACTTGTTCGATGCTCACTAGTTCGATGCTTACTAGTTCGATGCTTACTAGTTCGATGATTGCTTGTTCGATCCAAACACACTCCCCTCGTTCGATCCAAACAGCAGTTCACTCGTTCGATCCAAATAGCAGTTCACTCGTTCGATCCAAATAAGTACTTTGGACGTTTTTATCTTCTTTTGAACGTGCGTATGACTTAGCAACGCATGAAAGAACCACGAGGACACGCTATTAAGCCAAGTAACAAACTCGAACCACTAAGCTTATAAAACCGAAACTCCAAAAAAAATATTACAAACACGAAACAACAACGAAAAACTAACAAAAACTAAACCCACCCGTGGCGAATGATACCAAATGTCGGAACCCAAAATCACTTTCACTTCATTATTGAAACAAGAAAAATAAGATGAGATGAACTATGGAAGAATTGTAGAGAGAAGTTAGAGAGAGAAAGGTAGAGAGAAAAATAAGAGTTGGATGATTACTTGCAAAATTACAAATGAGACTTAACAAGAATCAACACCATTTTCCATAGAGGAAGAAAAAATGGTATAATATATCCTTACAAAACTACAATTGGTCGTGTGAGCTTTTTACTTGGGGGCCGGGCTCGGATTGACGTGGCTTTAGCCCGCTACACATACAAAATTGCTTACATTTACGAGCACCGTTTACCCTTCTAAAACAGTCCTATTACAACGTATAATTAATTAAGTGACCGAGACCTAATATAATGAACGAACTTCCATTGTTCGACTCAATATTTTGAGGCTAACAATCTTCAACTTTGAAAGATATACCAAATAAACCTTGGACTTTGAAAAGTGACATAATAGACCCCTATAGTTATAACTTTGATAAAAATGACACTTTAAGTCCCTTTTGTTATAAGTTTTCTAAATTTACGATATACGCCCCTTCCATGGATTATAATTCAAAACATGTCATATTGCCATGCAAAGCTATTTTTAAAACATTTCAATAGACATTTATAAGTTATAATAAACTAAAATATGAAGTTTTAACATAACACGAGTTTAATTTAACGATTCGTTAAACTAGGAAGTAAAACGGGTCAAATTAGGGTTTTAAAATAAAAACGCGCGGGTTTTAAGATTAAATTCTTTCATTATTAGCAAAGCACTTATTTTAACATTAATATAAGCTTTATTAGGATAGATTATAATAATACTTTACAATGTAGCTCATAGTTTTAATAAAAACATAAAATTAAGGGTTTCGGGTGTACGGTTTGTTTTGGATCAAAAAGGCATAACACTTAGGTTTCTTGAGTTCAAAAGCTTTAAAATAATATGAATTTAGCAAGAACATATGAAAAATTTATGACATTATAAAAGCAAAACAAAAAGCTTAGAGAACCTGGTGTGAGCTTATAGCTGGAAACGGGGTCAAATCGGACCTCCGGCTTCGTACGCCTAGAATATACAACTCCGGGCTGTTCGTTTCTTAGTTTCTTTAACTTCTTTATGTACTTGAGACTTCTTAAGATCACTTAGGATCTATTAGAGAAAAGGATTGCTTCTATGAAGGGTTATAGAGGAGGAAGTGGGGGATGAAGAAAAATGAATGATTTAGATTCCTATTTATAGTAGTTTGAAGGCAAAGGAGTTAAGGAACACTTAGGATCTGTTCATGGACCTATGGAGGGTCTAGTAGGTGATATGTTGAAGCTTTGGTGTGAGTATGAGGGTCTAGGATAGTAGATTGAAGTGGTGGGAGTGTTTTTGGGGTGTTTGGGTATCACGGCTAGAAGATGGACAACAAGGCCATCATGTGTCTTCAATTTTGGCCATGGAAAGGTAAGAGTAGGTGGGTAAGCTGCTTACAGGTTTCTAGAAGGGGTTCATGGAAGTTATTTGCACTTGGAATGGTTTGAAATGGTTCAAAGTTAATGGTGAAAGGGTGCGGGCTGTTTTGGGGTTCGACTAGGGTTTCACAAGTTTTCAAGTCTTTATTTCGTGTATAAATGATTAAGGATAGTTAATATATGTAGCCAAGGTCTGATATAGGAAGGATTCGCAAAGATTAGCAATTGGTTTGGGTTAAAACGGATTAGAATTGAAGAAATGAGGTCACGGATTTGATTAGGCCACGTTTAGGGTTTTCTTAACTTTCTTGGTTTATATTTTGTATACTTTTGATTAGGAATGATGGAATACAAATCATAGGGCTTAAATAAAGTATTATCAATGAAGTTTGATCGTTGGTTTTAGTTAAGATATGTTGAAATTGAAAGAATAAGCCGTAGCTTGGAATTAGGGTTCATATAAGGCTTTTAGGGTTTTCTAGCTTTGTAATTCTCGTACATTATTGAAGCAAGGATGGATAATTATGGATAAAGTTTTGTAAACTCTTTTTATGGGTTTCCAATGACTTTTGGTTGCTTTCTTGAGAATGAGATGGTCAGAAAATGAGTAAACAGGTCAAAGTTACATTTAGTGAACAATTAGGTACATTTAGGGTTTCTCGGATTCGTTTTACGTACAAATGAAATAAGATGATGAAGTAATGATTAAATAATGATTGATTAGGATTGATATGATTGTAAAATAAGTTAGTGCAACTAATTTGAGTGTTGGTTAAGGTTTAAAATGGATTAAAATAAAGAAACGGGTCATTGTAATTGTTGTGGTTATTTTGGTAGTTGTCATTTTTGCGATTGTTAAAGTAGTTATTATTGTTGTGGTATTTGGGGTAGTTGTTTTTGTTGTCGATGGTGTTTCTTTTATCTTCTAATTTTCATTTATGATCATTGGTTTCTTGCATAAAATCGTGTTTTATTATCTGATCCATTAACCTCTGGGATATGTTGATGGCTTCCTCTAAAGTTTAAGGTTTCGAGGCAGTAACGTTTCCTTCAATGCTTCGAGGTAGACCTCCGATAAAAGCTTCCAGGAGTTTCTCATTGTTTGGTACCATGTTTGGACACAAGGTGGTTAATTCTTGGAATCTTCTAACATAGGGTTTAAGATCATTTCCCTTTACACTCAGATTGTAAAGTTCCTCTTCCATTTTTCCGATCTTAGTCCGGGGACAATACTTATTTATCAGAAGCCTTTTTAACTCAGTCCAGGTGGTTCGATTAGCTTGCTCTATTCCCATAGATTGGGCATATGCATTCCACCAGGACAAGGCATCATCAGTTAAAGTACCAGTAGCAAATGTTACTTTATTTTCCTCAGCACATCTGCTTCGAGAGAATACTGACTCGATTCGTTCAAACCAGCGAATAAGGCCTACTGTTCCTTCCGTACCATTAAAGCAGAAAGGTTGACAGCTGATAAACTCTTTGTAGTTTCCCGTTTTTACTGCAGGAGTTCCAGTAAGATTACTAGCACTTGCCATGGCAGCAGTCTATGCTTCCAAGGCTGCAGTAAAATCATCAGTCAGTTGTCGGATGGCATCCAAAGTTATGGCTGGTGTTTCGGATGTTGACGTCCTTTTGGGAGGCATCCTATCAACATAAGATAACACGTAATAAGAATGACATCATAAGTTTTAAAAAGTAAGAGAATTTGATGCTAAAATGCTTAATGAATAATGCTTATTTTTTAACTTTTAAGCACTTAGAGGTTATGGTATGATTCATAAAGACAGAAAAAATGATGCAAATGACGGTTGAATGATGAATGGTGATGATGAATGATTGATTAGATGAATAAAGTAGTATTTAAGAAACAACAAGGTTGATAACGGGATTGCCTTTATAAATAACTTGCCTTTTTACTGTACATAGTCAAGATTTGACAAGCGTCTTTATTTATACCACACATCCCGTGGCTTAGGATAAAGCTATAACTAGTTTAAGAGTTTGTTAATTTTGAGCTGGTAGATGACATCCTAAAGATCTTACTGATTTGTTTGGTGATGAGCTTGGATTTTCTCAATGATTCATTTAAGATCGGAAATTTTGTAGTGAGCAAAGGTAATCTTATTCTTTTTCCCTAACCGCTTCTTTTGAAGTTTGATAATCTGAGTACAGATTTTCTTGAGTTCTGTCTTTAGTTCATCACTATTCCTTCGTATGATCATTCTATCAATACGTCCTTCCTTCATTTTCTCGATGTGGTGAAGATAGAGTTCATCTAAGTAATTCAAAATATCTTCAATTTGTCCCTCATGATGTTTCAGATACATCTTAATTAGACATTTTCCTATTTCAAATATCTGAGGTGGGGTAGGAGTATAAACTGAGGAAGATGGTGATACCAAATCACATGTTTGATTCCAGGATGAATTAGATTACATAGTTGAGGAAGAAGATGAGGAACATATTTGCTTCTTAGGTGGTAATAGTTCTTCAAGAACAAAGAAATATCGATGATCAAATAGTAGTGATGGTGGTAATATCGGAGAGATAGTCAAAATAGCTGGTGAAGTAATAGGATCTAGTGATGAAATAGGTAATTCCTTAGCATAAAATGCTTGTACGTCCTTCAAACAAGGATTATTGTAGAAAGATGAGAATACTGGTGGGATCATATTATCTGTAGAGTTTTCCGAAGAGTTAAAAGAACTGCTTCCTGATGAAGCTGGGAAATAATCCGGTGAAACCGAAGTATAGTTAAGAATATTCATAGAGGAAAAAGCATCCTCAATATCGGAAGTAGAGCGGTTCGGAGAAGACATCGTTCTGTTAACAACCCCGTTGTAAATAACATAAGTTATTTATGTAATAGTATAATAGATATGTATATTTACATACTTGTTCCAGAATGTAGTGGCACGGAGGACTTTGATGGCTAGAAAAGAAATGTGGTTATAGTTAAGGTTTTGACCTTGTTCTCTATAACCATGGCGCTGATACCAATCTGTAACACCCCCATTTTTACAATATAGCAGCGGAAGCTAATCTAGGGTATTACTTCATGGATACAACAATCATAATCATAGAAAACAACTTTAAAAGAGACGTTGTTGGAAAATTTTAGTTATCATTCATTATAATCAGAGTTTTTACAAAATGCAGGTCCTAAAATCTAAAATATCAAGTTTGAATGATAACAGTTCAGCCACCTTCGAGTCCATGCCACTTCGTACCGCAACTTGCTCAATTACATGAGATAAACATGCTAAAAAGGGACAACACAAAGGTTGAGTGAAATTCATAGGTTTGAAATGTAATTGTTAATGTAAGACCCCCCAAATTGGGTCGCAACGGAATAAGGGTCCGGGGCGTGTTACTTCTTAGATCAATAATACAAGATATATATAGAACGACCAATTGATTGGCTTGATTTATTCTAATAGGTTGAGCGTATGAATTCCACCAAGACAGGGCATCATCGGTTTAATTTTAAAGTATCCGTGTTAGCTTTATGTCACTTTTTTTCTTCAGGCACAGTGGCTACGGGAATATACTAATTTCAGTCTGCTCAAACCATGCGAATGAGGTATCTGCTCCTTCCGTACATTGTTGAAGAGTAGAAATGGTTGACAGCTAACGAAACTCTTTATAGTTTCCTGTTTTTGCTACAAGAGTTCTAGTAAGTCCAGTGTTCCTATTGAGATTACTAGTACTTGCCATTGATGCAGCTTGTGCTTTCAGAGCTGAGGAAATGCCATCATTAATTAGTTGCCGGATGGCAGCTAAAGTTATGGCTGGTGTTTCAGATGTTGACGTCCTTTTGGGAGGCATTTTATCCACAAGATAATACGTAGTAAGAATGACATTATAAGTTTTAGAAGGTAATATTTAAAAGAAAATGTGATGCTTAAAATGCTTAAAGAGAAATGCTTATTTTTGAATTTTAAGCACTTAGGGGTTATGGTATGATTCATGAAGACGAAGATAATGATGCAATTGGTGGAAATGATAATGAAAGAGCGATAAGTTGGAAACAATAAGATACGAAATGGGATTGCCTTTATAAATAACTTGCCTTCTTAATGTACATAGTCAAGATTTGACAAGCGTTTTTATTTATACAACACATCCCATGGCTAGGATAAGGTTATAACTATTCTAAGAGTTTGTTGATTCTAAGCCGGTAGATGACATCCTAAAGATCCTCCTGATCTATTTGGTGACGAGTTTGGATTTTCTCAATGATTTGTTCAAGATCGGAAATTCTGTAGTAAGCAAAGGCAATCTTATCCTTTTTCCCTAACTGCTTCTTTTAAAGTTTGATAATCTGATTACGAATTTTCTTGAGTTCGGTCTTTAGTTCGTCACTATTCCTTCGTATGATCATTCTATCATTACGTCCTTCTTCCATTTTCTTAATACGATGAAAAGAGAGTTCATCTAAGTAATTTAAAATATCTTGTATTTGTTCCTCATGATGTTTCAGATGTATCTTAACTGAACTTTTTCCTATTTCAAATATTTGCGGTGGGGTAGGAGTATAAACTGAGGAAGATGGTGATACCAAATTTTCGGGTTTGATTTCTGTAGATGATTAGAGAAAGTAGTTTGAGGAAGAAGACGGGGAACATATTCGTTTCTTAGGTGGTAATAGTTCTTCAGGAATAAAGAAATATCGAGGATCAAATAGTAATGATGGTGGTAATATCAATGATGGAGTTAAAATAGCTGGTGGAGTAATAGGATCTGGTGATGAAATAGGTAATTCCTTAGCATAAAATGCTTGTACGTCCTTCAAACAAGGATTATTGTAGAAAGATGAGAATACTGGTGGGATTATATTATCTGTAGAGTTTTCCAAAGAGTTAAAAGAATTGCTTCCCAATGAAACTGGGAAATAATCTGATGAGACCGAAGTATAGTTAAGAATATTCATAGAGGAAAAAGCATCCTCAATATCGGAAGTAAAGTGGTTGGGAGAAGACATCGTTCTATTAACAACCTAGTTTGTAAATAACATAGTATTTTATGTAATTGTTATAATAGATATGGTATATGTACATACTTGTTTTTGAAATGTAGTGGCACGGAGGACTTTGATGGCTGAAAAAGAAATGTGGTTATAGTTAAGGTTTTGACCTTGTTCTCTATAACCATGGCGCTGATACCAATCTGTAACACCTCCATTTTTACAATATAGCAGCGGAAGCTAATCTGGGGTATTACTTCATGGAAACAACAATCATAATCATAGAAAACGACCCAAAAGAGACGTTTGTTCAAAAGATACGTTATCATTCATTTCAAATCAGAGTTTTACAAAGGCAGGTCCCAAAATCTAGAAACATAAAATGTGAATGATAACAAGTTTTAGCCATCTTCATGTCCATGCCACTCCGTGCCGTATATTGCTCAATAACCTGAGATAAACATGCTAAAAAGTCAACACAAAGGTTGAGTGAAATTCATAGGTTTGATAAACAGTTTGAATACAAGTCATAGTGTAATAATTGTACAAACACAATTATTATGAAAATGTTATTGTTATGATCTTAGGTCATGTTATTATATACCCGTTATTTGTAATAATTGCAACAAATAAAATTATTATAGTAACTGTGTATTACTGCGTTATTATCTTGTTTGGTCTGTCTGGTCTTGTCTGGTATAATATAGTCTGGTCTAAGCTCATGGCACACAAACTGACTAGTGTATATATATACCCAAAATGATGTGATATATATATATAGATAATGGACCTCGGTGTAGGTAATTGCCATATACCTATGAAATTCAAATATAGTATGTTTGGTTACCTATCTGGCTAACACAAACAGGATTCGTCAATCCCGATAGATCTATCCACAATATTCGCGTTCACCCGAAAGTGATTAATGGTCCATGATAATGAGGGACTTTTGGCATAATGTAACTTAGACAGTAGTTATAATAGTATATCAGTTTTCAATCAGTGGTTCGGGTTTTAAAATGAGAAAAATGGGTTGAAATGAGCCATGAATGGGTTCGGGTCTATTTTAAAACTCAACTAAGTTTTCACAAGTTTTTGAGCAAATCGTGTACAATGATCAAAGATGGTTAAAATAGGTTCTTAGGTTCTATAATAAGGATTGTAGATGAGAATTAGTAATTGGTTTGGGTTCAAACGGATCATAAATGAAGAAATAATGTCGCGGGTTCGAAATGGGCTCGTTTAGGGTTTCTTTGTGTTTTCAAGTTTTATATTTCGTGTTTAATGAATCATGGTTGATAGAATACTGATCCTTGGCATTGTATAATGGATTGTTAGTGGAATTTGAGTGGTGGTTTAAGTTAGAATGGGTCGGAATGGAATAATAAGTCAGGGGTTGGAATTAGGGCACGTATTGGTTCTTTCAGGGTTTTCTAAGCTTGTAACCTTTGTACATTGCTAAAGTAATGATATATAATGATAGATAATGGTTCGTAAACTCATTTTATGAGTTTATAATGTCTCTTGGTTGCTTATTTGAGAATGGAATGGTTAAAAACGAGTAAACGGGTCGAATGATCATTTAGGGTTCATTTAGGGCTTCTCGGATTCGATTCTTGTCTAAATGAAGTGGGATTATGAAATAATGATGGAATAGGATCAATAATGTTATAAAATAAGTTATTACAACTTATTTGAGTGTTGGTTGAGTTTTAAAATGGATAAAGATCTATAAACGGGTCATAGGTTACTATTTAGCTCGGGTTAGGGTTTAGGATTTTGAATTAGGGTTTTAAGAGTAAAAATGTGTATGAAAGTTTATGAATAGAATAATTAGGGTTTACACATTGTATATTGAGTGTATTAGCTTGTACACAAGTGATGGTGAAGAAATTAGAATGAAAACGGAGGTAAAACGGCTATTTTAGATGTCATGCTTAATGACTTGTATATTGAGTTTTTAAGGACTTGTACTTTGATTTGAAGAGATTTTATATTTCAAATGAGATGTTATGTTACTTGTATATATGCTTTAGTAGCTTGTACATTCACTTTAGATATTAACCTTTCATGGAATTAGGGTTTAGAGGTATACGATAATGGTTTAAAGCTCGTTTTGATATAACGTTGCGAATGGTACATTATAGGAATAATGTACTTTGTAAAAAGGATATGATGATATTGACTTGACATGTTATGATGTTTGCTTGACATATATGAAGATAGGATTGCCATAGATAGGTTGCGTGAGCTCGTCTACTTTAGTTATGTAAGTTACATGACATACTGAGATATTGACAATGCAAGTAATGTAATAAAGCGAAAAATTTCCCCGTACAATTGTGATAATAGTAAAATAGGTTGATGAAAATTCTTGGGTTGTTATAATATTTATACTTATTTATTATAAATATTTACTTATATTACTTATCTATTTTCTTAAATAGTATATGTATAAGTATATTGTACTGAGATATGGATAAATATGGTATTTTGGAGTCATGTCGTCAACCATCACACCTCTAAAATGTTTAAGATATTCGTATAACGAGCATCTAACCTCTATGCATCATACTTGAAAACTGTTTTGGAAATGAATGATTTAAAATGGGACAGTAACTGGACTAGGTCGTGTGCAGACGTCGTTGCATTTGCTTGTGTGATATTGAGAATTTTGTGGAGACAGTTTTCTTGAGGTGAGTTCTCGTAGCCCCACTTTTTATTGTTTTTCCGTTGGGGGAAAATGATACTCAAATGTGTTTTGAACTGTTTTCTGAACTGTACGAAATGTGGTTTTGTTTTTGGGATTATATATGTGCTTATGACTGCTATGTGAATATGTATAATGTGATATTACTTGCATGTACAGTGTTTGGCTTGGCAAATGTTATGTTCTTCACCCTAATTTGTTCCAGCTGGTAAGCTTTAGGTGTGGTATGTCATCGGGGTTGCGACCCTAAGAGCTTTGGTACGCGCTGGTAATAAGACTAGAGGGGGTGCTAGGTCTTGGTACATAATTAGCGGGGATGCTAAGTCATGGGTTGGTTTGCATATATTCACTGTCATATAGCACAATTGTCCAACTATATGAGATATTGGCATAGCGACTGGGTATTGAGTCAAAACCTACGAGCTCACCAACATTATTGTTAATGTTTTCGAGTATCATTTTCAGGTGACGTTAATGATCGTTAGAGTATGGTAATTGTAGCAGGATTTAGAGAATCCTATAGGAATCTTGTTTGAAAAGTCTTGAATTTGATGTACGCTTTAGATTTGGTTTTCTTGAGGATCGAGATAAGATTTTATGGATCCATGCATGGGCTTATATTTGTAGTAATTGGCGACTATGGGTATGTTTGGCACTAGTAGGAGCTGGAGCGGATCGCTGGAGCGGGTTGCTGGAGCATGTTGCTAGAATTTATTTTTACATGTTAGTTTAACTAGTATTCCATTTAGTAGCTTATTTTTTTGCATGCTCCTTCAAGCTGTGTCAGCCAAACGAGACTTATTTTAATGGGAGCTTATTTTTCTAAAAAAAATAAACTCATTCTATGATAAGCTCTGATAAGTTCGCGCGCCAAACATACCCTTAGTCAATCTTGCTTTTGAAAATTATAAAAAGTGTTTTCTTTTTTGTTGCATATATATTTTGTTACAAGTTT